>JAVFHQ010000044.1:0-235445 GCA_035135055.1 Oleoguttula mirabilis | reverse complement strand
AAATAAAATGTTTTTGTAGAAAAAAAAAAAGATGTGGTAGGTGGTGTAGGGGGGGGGGGGGGGGGGGGGGGTCCTTACTTGAACAGCTACCAGCGCTATGCTAACACAACCGTGACCACATGCTGGAGACCTGCTCAGCCGCTTCGTGGTACCGAACCGTACACGGCATCGTACATGGCATTGACAATCTTGAACACATACTCAGCCTTCTTCACAAACTCGGCCCGAAGGTGTTCTGGGCACTGCTCGAAGTTCTGCGGCATCCAGCGTAGTCGTTCGGTCTTGAGGTTGATGGTCGGGTTCTGCACTCTGCACTCTGCGGGAGGTCCTAAAAATGCCTGACGGACAGCACACTTACATGCCTCTATTGGTCGAGACTCGTTGCGGTCCTTGGCGCTCAGCGCGTGCCTTTCGGAAGACATAGTACGGTCCCGACAGCTCAATGCGTGTCGCTGCTCTGCCGGCAGAGGCGGCGGGCTGGGGAAGACCTGCATCTTGGTGTAGTCAGCGAAGGCCTCATCGACTTCCTTCCTCTATGCGCCATGGGGCCCGGCAGTGTGATCGTGCTGCACATACGTCAGCAAACCCCGACTGGTCAGATTTTGGTCGTACTCTAGCCGAGCCTCCGCTTCTTCCTTGCGGGCATTCTCCAGCTGTTTCTCCAGGAAGAGCAGCATGACGCTCGCCTCTCTGGACGCTTCCGTTGCTTCGGATTCGCACGCGTCGAAATCCTGGATAACGTCTGGAGCTGTTCGCTTGATCTGATCGCGGAATTCACGCAGCGCGCGATATGTTGCGAACGAGCTGTTCTGAGCAGCGACGGCGTCCTCCCTCGCTCCGACGCAGCGTGCGCTGGTGGAGATGGTGTGCCTCTCCGCGTGGGAGAGTGCGTGAAGAAGATGCGACATGTTCAAGCGAACGGTTGTTGCGACGGCACGGAATGCAAAGGCTGTCAACATGCACGATCAACGTGCTGGAGGATGGCAGGAGAAGAACGGTAGGCGGCCCACTTCTGCTCCGGGCATGGGAGCGGCTTGGGCAGGCTTATGTATGAGAGGCACAAAGCCGGGAGGCGGCCATTGTTCTATTGTGTGGTTTACAGACAAAGCGAAGGGTGTACAGCATCAAAAGAAGGGAAGCCTTGGGGGTGTCGGCGTGTGACAGCAACGGCAAGGGCGAGTCCGGCTAGGATTAACAGCCTGCGCCTTCAAACGTTCAGAAGCTCGATCTTGTGCAATTGTCAAAGTAAAGGGTCGTAACAGTGGCTCAGGATACGAGGAAAGGAAGAGCGACATTCGAGTGTGGGGGCACATCGTAGATACCGTACGCCGTAGCCGAACACTCTAGCTTCCAACAGTGCTCCTTCGGTCTTCCATCCTCCGCTCCATCCACCGCAGTGCTGTTGGCTGACCGACTTGAGGAGGAGTCGCTGCTGAGACCTGTGGGCGGGTTGGTAGCCTGTTGCGCATGGAAGTGCGAGGAAAACGCCACAGCTGCTCTGCCGTGGTTGCACCGGGTCGCCGGCCGACGGTTTTGCCCGAGTCTGGATTTCTCAACCTCAACCCTACCTTACCTCCAAAGTTGTGTTGAGTATACCATCGTGAAGCAGCAACAATGGGGGAGCCAACGCCGGTGTACCTGGCAAAGCTGCGTAGCATACCCAAGCAATCCTTCCTCTTCGGTCCTTCACCTATTCAATTCCTCCCTCGTCTCACAAACGCCATCTTGGCAGATGGCAGCGTCAAGATATATGCCAAACGAGATGACTGCAACAGGTACTCCTCCAGCGTGCATTCCTTCTTGGAAGTGGTAAGACTGACAAGACCCAGCGGCTTGGCCTACGGAGGCAACAAGGTCCGCAAGCTCGAGTACCTTGTCGCCGACGCACTGAGCAAAGGCTGCGACACTCTAGTCTCTGTCGGTGGTGTGCAGAGCAACCACACTCGCGCGGTGACCGCCGTTGCCACTGCCTCTGGACTCAAGGCAGTCACGGTGCAGGAGAAATGGGTGCCGATCGACCCCCCTCTCTACGACAAGACCGGCAACATCCTGCTCAGTCGCCTTATGGGCGGAGACGTCAGGCTCAACCAAGAGGGCTTCCACATTGGCCACAAGGAGGCAACAAAGGAGGCCATGCAATCCGTTCTCGACAAAGGCGGGAAGCCTTACTACGTACCAGCAGGCGCTTCAGACCACGAGCTCGGCGGTCTCGGCTTCACGAACTGCATAGTCGAGCTTGCCGAACAGGAAAAGCAGCTCGGCATCTTCTTTGATACCCTGATAGTCTGCAGCGTGACCGGGTCATCCCACGCCGGTTTAGTGGTTGGCGCAGTGGCGGAAGGCAAAGGCCGCAAAGTCATCGGCATCGATGCTTCCGCGAAACCCGCCGACACAAAAGCGCAAGTTGCTCGCATTGCCCGGCAAACCGCGAAATTACTCGATCCGAAGCTGGAGATCCCCGACGCGGCCATCGTACTTGACGATCGTTTCCATGAAGGGATCTATGGCATACCCGGGCCGAGCACCATCGACGCGATGAAGCTTGCTGCGCAGACCGATGCTATGATCACGGATCCAGTCTACGAGGGCAAGAGCATGGCCGGCATGGTGCAGCTGGTAAGAGAGGGTGCCATCAAGCCCGGGAGCAATGTGCTTTATGTCCATCTAGGAGGACAGCCGGCTTTAGCAGCGTACTCGTCGTATTTCTAGTTGTAAGCTACAGTACTTTCTGTGGATCAGTTTCGACCAGGCCTTCACAGACCTCGAAGCTCTGCTGTTGGAACGGACACGGCCTTCCTTCTCGGACACTCTCGCTAGCTTCGCCCCACATGATGTATGCATCACGGATACGGGTCACCAATGAAGAGATAGTGCTCGCCCTGTTGCCGAAGTACGAATGGCATCCTCCCGCCCAACAGCCCAACGATTCAACACCCGGCCAGGCCACCCTTGGGCCAAGACCTACTGTACCTGCCTCAATGAGGCATAGCCGTCGCCCAAAGCTATTGGATTTCGCAGCCCTTCCGTAATGTCTGGCGACACCAGCCTGCGCAGCTCGCCTCAAGTCTTCCACCTCCGATACCACCAAGCCGCTGACTCATCGTAATTGGACAGCTGACAGGCAGCAGCACCCCGTGGAATCCTCATATAGTCCTCTAGCAGGCTCGCACGCAATACCTCTTGGGTGGCATTCTGTGGCAGGCTCTGCTTCACCAGTCAACCGTAAAGAACCAACCCGAGCCGCCGACCAACAAGGTCATAAAGAATGCCCGAGACAAGAACTCGGCATGATGATACCGGAAGCTTACCTCTGATATCAACGGCCAGTCATGAAGCTGGGACCATACAACCTCTGGATCAACATATCCCGACACGTCAAGCTCGAGCACGTCAGTAACTTTGGCGATGCGGTCGATGCTGAAGCCATCGAGATGTAGTAATTGGGCTGCCGAGCCGACAGCTCATTGTCGTGCCGAATGGGCCACTATGCATCGGTGCAGAAGATGCCCAAGCGTCCGAAAACTGATGTAATTCTTGGCGGAGACCAGTCCAGGACCCACGATGGCCAGGCGCTGTTCTTAGCAGGATCACGAAGATGTTGCACCTGGCACCAAACAGCAGCGACCCGCAGCGGCTTCCGCAACACGAATATCGTGGCGTCGCGGTACCCTCCATAATGCCCTAACGGCACTCGATGTTAAGAGCCTAGGATTCCAGGTCCTCCCTGGGGCTACACGTGCCACCCGACCGAAGAGGTTCCGCAATGTGGTAACGCCTCGAGCCTCTGCCAGACTGGCGGCAGGAAAGAGCGCAACCACTGCACTCCGGCCTTCGGTCACGATACCCAGAAGTGCAAAGCTTTGTCTCTCCGATCTGTGGCCCCGTACTCTCTCGTAGATATGAGTACCTTCTCAAGTGCACCTACCGAACCCTCGATCGAGCTGAAAGGCGTATCACTGCACTTCTGCAGCGCGGTGTTCCAGAACTCGAAAACGTTGCCAGTGAACCAGCGAATGCGGTAACTGAGTACTAAGGCCGCCGCAGCAATAACGTGTTCGGCCAGATCGATCGCCACACAGAGCAGCAACATTCATGGAGGCAACAACTTCCTGGATACACCAGATGCGCACGAACCAGGCCCCGGTCGACCAAATCAGCTAGTTCGCTGGTTGCGAACAGACTCCCTCGCACGTCTGCTCGTTCTTCAGCCACAGCAATCGTACGAGGAACGTTATGTCCCAAAATGTGGCCCGATGATTGCACGGCGTTGGTTGGACGTAGCGTGAGAAGCGGCGCAAAATCAAAGCCACTGTGAGCGCATGCCCGACGTCTTGACTTCGAGGACCAGGCCATATAGTCACACTCGTGGGTATCGCGTAGAACTTGCGCATTAACAACACCTATTCGGCGCGCTTATCATTGTCTTCTTGATTGTACAGAGCATCCCACTCAGAGGGGCGTGGCTGTCGTCGACGTCGGAGAGCTACCAGTGCTTGTTCGAGGATGGCTCTGACCCAAGGAATCCGCGCTCGCACTGCACAGGCGCGAGACTGTCCGAGTCGCTCCAAACGTACCAGAGCGTTTCACAGGGCGGTGCCTTGTCGAGGATGAAGTCCTGAATGCTGCATTGCACACGCTCTTCTCCTGACCTTGGCTGGAACAGCAGCAGGCGGGATACTTCTACTGCTGGAAGAAGAGGTAGGTATTGAGAACTCGACATCGGTATCTGGACCATCAAGAAAGATCTTGTGTTCTGGCCTAGTCGTCAGTCATCACTTGAGGTGATGGACGCGTGGAGCTCATTGAGGGGAAGTGTAAGCAGATGTGAAGTCTACGGCGCATCCTGGCGAGCACATAGAGTTGCAGCCACGCTCGTGCTCTTGGCAGCTGTTGCCGATCGACGCCTTGGCCTTCATGCAGGTGCGCTGAGGGTGAATGAGTGCTCTCAACGGTGGAACGCGGAAGACATAGGCCAATGATTCGTCGTCTATACACGCTTTTATGTGAATAACGCATGATCCTTCCCAAAGGGCTGAATAGCCCTCGCCATTGTGCACTTGCTCAACAAGCGGCCAAATGATCTACGGACGCGCGCCCACACACTCAGGAAGCCCCAGTCCCTGTCGGCTTAGGAATGCTGAAGCTACCACTCGGCAAGCCCGAAAAGGTGCCAGACGGGAAGCCGCCCGTTGGCGCAGCAAAGCCGCTCACGCTGCCAGTGCCTGCAGGATGGCCGTGACCCTTGTGCTTGAACTCCTTGCCGAAACCGGTTGGTAAAGCGAAACCCGAGCCACTCTCCGTTGGCAGTGTGAAAGAGAAGCTAGGCTTCTCACCACCGAATCCAGTCGGCTTGGCGAAGCCTGACTCTGCGCCACCGGAACCGAAAGCCGGGAATGAGAAGCTGTGGCCGCCGTTGCCGACGCCGGTTGGCTTGGCGAACCCAGACTCTGACACTCCCAAACCGGATGCTGGGGAGGAGAAGGCAGAGCCACTCTCGATGGGCTCGGTGAAGCTTGCCGCAGCGTTGCGAGCCGAAATGGCGAAGCTGGTGGGAGCAGCAGCACCGGTAAGCAAGCCAGTGCCATGGGGACGGTGGCCGTGATGGAAGCCGCCCGACGGATATGGAAAGCCGCCTGATGGGTAGGCACCGGATGGGAAGCCGCCCGATGGGAAGGAGAAGCCGCTACCAGTCCTACAATGACTTGTTGTCAGTGTGGTTCCAATACAACGGTCGGCTTTGCGGTATACGGACGGGAAGCTTGGAAGGCCGCTACCAGAGAATGTGGGGAAGACCGATCCTGTAGGAAGCATGATGCCGCCGGGTTGAACGCTGCTGGGGACTTCCGCATTGATGCGGTTAGTCGTGGCCGGTGGGAAGCCTCGTGGCGCAGCAGCCGCAAGGAGGGCAAGGGCGGAGATGGCGATGATGGTCTTCATGATGCTGGCAGTTGCGTGCGTTGTTGGGGGTCCAGTGTGATAGCGACGAGGCCAAAGAGTGTAACGCTTGTCAAAAGCTTGTGGGAAAGACTGAAATGGGGATCGCAGATCCAAAGAAAGGAAAGTAAGGTGCACAGCACGTTCGAAGAGGCGTCTTGGGTTGGACTTTACCAGCAGCAAAACGTGAACTGGGCGTCTCTATATACCTCGCCAAGCCATCACAAGCTTTTGGGCTCGAGTGAGTGCCGTCAAGCGTTCTGTCTCCTGGAAATTGGAACCTGGATGCCGGTGGCTGTCACTGGTTTCAGCTTGTTACAGCTTTGTGGAGAGGCAGGGATGGTGAAACAGGCAGCTATCAAATCTACCAAATGGACAGCATCCCGGCCAGGTCGCACACCCTTGAGACAAAGTTTATGAAGAGGTTTCCGGATGTGTGCTGAGAAGATTAATAACCCGTTACCCACGAGAGTGAAGCGCTGACACCCCGCTTCATGTAGAGTATGCCGGTCTACCTCCGAAATGTGACGACCATAGTCGACAAGATCTATACTATCTACTGAAGGAGGGATCAGAATCAATCATGAACGCCAGCACCTGGCGCATGTGAGAGTACTTGACCGTGATACTGATCCTGGACGGATGTTGTGATGGAGATGCAGCCTCGAGCGTCGTTTGCGGCCATCGCGCCGACGTGGCATTGGGTCGGAACCTCGGTGATAGTTGGGAAGTGGGTAGTAAACCACGTCTACGCATAGGGCCGGTGTATCGCATTCTGGTAATGGTATGCCTAGAAATCCATGCAGCCAGATGCAGGTGAGGTTGAAAGGGAGTCTGCGAGCCTTACGACGCGAAAAGACGTGCCGCTGCCGGCGAAGCTTTTACCCGTGTCCTGGCACAAAGCGTCAACGCGCAGCGCGTCCTCCTTCAACCTCTAGAGTCTCATCGCTGAATTGGTGCACATCCCAATTTGAACCAGCATTTCCAGTGCTATCGATGCTCGAAGCGTGCTGTGGCATGAGGACACCACCGCCACGTTCCTCCAGTCTTGTCTAGGCCTCTTACACTGGACGGTATAATTGATCTAGAAACGCGGGATAAGTGCGCGGACGTCTCGCGACTTCTGCCGGCATAATGTTCGGACGGCGCGGAGAACGTATAGCTCTCAACAGTGACGCTTCACGAAGTGGCCGAGCGGCATGGCGGAGGAGCAACACGGCACCTGATCAGTCGTCCGCAACACGCAGAAGGACTGAGCGACCTTCTTCGCCGAAACGCCTCCCACCCACCGAGGTTCCAAGCAACACGCTGTTGACCATTCGAGAATCGAGACCCGGGGAGTGTTTGCTAGTACAAGTCCGTGGTGCTGGAAAAGACCACCACCGGTGGCCACCCGTCGGCGACCATGACTTCGTTCCAAGAAGCATGAAGGCCTGGCCAAGCCATCCGCTGGGCATATGGGCTATGGCGCTATGGCGCTATGCATCCACCGAGATTTCAATGGCGCGTAGCGAAACGTGCAGTAGCCGCATCCACATGGCTGCTCGGGGCAGATTCCAGAGTCCAGACGGCTGTAGCGTGCCCGCTCAAAGACGGTAGACGGTAGACGGTAGACGGCTTTTCCTTGCAGAGAGAATATGCAAGTATGCTGCATCAGCCGCAGCTCAGTGTCCGCAAGCAAATTCAAGCTGGCAAGCGCTGCTAAGCCTGCTACAACAGCTGGCGCCGTGGCGCACGATAGCGTCGGAAACTGCCATATATCCGCAGAAGCTTCCATCCTGCAGTCAGCATCGTCGGTGGCTTGGATTCAAGGCTTCCCGCCAAAGCAGTTTCACATTGCTGACGATGGTGCCGATTGCAGTTAGAGGCTTTGAGCCCCGGAGATACACAGATAGCACCAACGACAGCTCTCACTTGCAGATGCATTGCAGGCTGTACACTGTAGTGTGTACACTCAGCCTACACTGTTGGACAATGGCCGGATTCCGCTGGAATTGTCACTGTTCAACAACCCAGATGGCTTGTGAAAACGACTATTGCTAATACTGGCACGACACGATCTTGGCCAATGACCCAATAACGTCAGCCAACAACCACTGGGCAAGGCAAACCCTGCGTACAAGGTCTTCGACCAGTGCTTTGGCGATCATATCATCACTGTGGTAGGTTCAACGTCCTCGGCTGTCATATCTCCGTCTGGCAACGAACATGGCTAGAAGGGCAACTATAGGAGCGCCCTCAATCTGCCAACGAACGACATGTCACATGGCAAGTGAAGATTTCTATAGAGCCTAGCTCTGCCAACATAATTCCTACTGTTCCACCGACTCCCACGCCACAGGTCACAACGAGAACGAGCTCACGTGTGCGGTGGGCTTGGTCCTTGCAAGATCTAGCACCGGTGGTGACAGGTAAGGTACGTTGCGTTGTAGGTTTTTTGGCATGCAGGTCAAGAAGGAGGCTGGTCCAGTAATGTGCGTCGGTGACTCGGTGGGCGCAGAAGGATGAGGTTGGCGAAAGAGCCTCCAGTCACTGGTCACCAGTGGCTACCTTAGGTCTCAGGCTAACGATGTTGGCCACGGCTACTATACTATGTAGTAGCAATACGTACCTCTCAGGCTCCTAGCAAAAGCGCTAATATTGGCCGGATGGCTACGGATCATCATAATGGATGGCCTGTGGGCTTATTATTAAAAGACACATCGTGCTAGCGGGCCACCTCCGAACCTCGATGGTTCGCTCTTTCTGTTCAGAGTTTCTTAGTGCCTAGTGGGTTGGAACGGCTAGAGGAGCACACAGTACACTCCCAGAGATGCATCTGCCAACAGCTGCAAGCCTGCTAGGCGGTGCCCGCGACGCGCGTGGTGTACAGGCATTCTTACCGAGGCTTATTATTTTAGTAGCATTCGAAAGGCCGCCGTCGTCGGCGTTGTGATATCGAAGTTAAGATATGACCTTAAGCTCAGCCTCGTGGAGTCCTGGGCCATGGTGGTGTGACTGTGGAGTCCTGACGCAAGGCATCGTGGCCACGTGACAGTGAGTCGGTGTGACTCGCAATCGCCAAGCTGTGCAAGGGTCTGAAAGACTGGAAGGGTGTCTCAGTGACTCTGAGTCTCGACAAACCCTTCGACTCCATGTTGCGGCGTCCGGCTTCGCTGTAACTCGTAAGGCGATGATCACTCAGAGTCACAGCGGCGCTTCTCCGCAGCGTGGCAACTCATGTGCCAAGGACGGTGGTATCGTATTACCGCACGACGGTTTAAAAGGCACCTAGCCTAGCTGCCTAGGGCTGCCAAGTCCCAACTACCGGATACGGATGGCACAGCAACTTCGGCAAGTCCATGACTCGCAATCGAACGGGATCTAGGGTCACGTGACCTTCACCCGGACAACAGCGTCACTTTCAGTGGAGAACAAATCGAGTCCGCTAATAAGGTGGCCGCAAGAGTGCCGCTGCTAACTCTACTACTGCCTTAAACTTCCTAAAGCCCGAGTCCACTAGACTAATAGTCGACGGTGGTATTATTTTCGTCGAACTGTCGAAGCATAGTAGTGCCAAAGCTAACTCGTTCTATACGCCTAACGGATGATAGTGCACTCACCGTGCACCCTACGTGTGATGAGCACGAATGCAAGTTGGTAGGATTTCGATGAGACAGATGATCTACAAATTTCTGCCGAAGCGGCTTGATGTTGATGCACACCAATGTCGAGGCAGCGAATCAGCGCTGCATCCCTGCACGATCCGGCAAAGCGAGGTTTGTTAGGATGGAAAACCAATCAAATCTGCGTTCAGGTCCAGGAGTGCGAGTACAGCTCTGCGCCGTATGCGGCGTGTGCACCCTGCTGATGCAAGCCCCGCCGTTGACCAAGGGCTAGTGGCTGTACCACTGCAGTATGCATAATGCCGGTGCGGACATGCCATGAATCCATGTGTGCCAGACTTGCCAGTCCTGTGGTTTTGAGCACTGGATCTGAAAACGGAGGCCTGCCCGGTCCAGGCCGCCTTGTCGAAAATGCAATAGTGTTTGAGCAAAAGTGTCTACGCATTCGAGCCGCAAATTCATGTCTGAGCCTCTTACTACCCGGGTCGCTGTCAGCGCGAGTATGGCTCTATAGAACTGTAGATACGGGCGCCACCTCGTGTGCGCCAAACGCGTGATGTCTCAAAACTTCAGAAGCATCTTCTAGACTTCTGGAAGCCTCCTGTACAAGTATCGCGTTCGCCTGACGCACGGGGACACTCAACGCCCGGCGCTTGTCCATACGTTATTCACCTGCACGCAGGGGCGGCTGGGATTTAGACTGGCGTTCGGTGATTGGTTGTCGATCGCACTTCTTATCGCCCGGATGCGTCTGCTTGCCTTCGGCAGAGTACGGTGAGTACCTGCCAATCAGGGGACACGGAAACCTGCTCAGGTGCATGCTCGAGCCTCGATCTCTACCCGTCTAATAACGCCATCAACTGAGCAAGCCCAGCGCACGGCTCCGCCCAAGTCACTGTGCCAACATCGATACGGTTAGCTGCAGAGTATCTGCGCCCGCCACCCATTTGGTAGTCCTATTACACGCAAGCCGTGGCGCAGGGATGCTGCACGCACACGCGCTTGCTGTTGCCGCGAGCTAGTGGGTAGTGTGAGATGATGCTATGGCAGCTAGGCTACAGGTATGCGGCGGACCGCGTTGTCATGGTCGCTCTGCGGTAGTAGGCTAGTAGGGTGCGGATCAACAAGGGTGTCCTGGCGCTAA
Organism: Oleoguttula mirabilis; assembly: GCA_035135055.1. Taxonomy (NCBI): domain Eukaryota; kingdom Fungi; phylum Ascomycota; class Dothideomycetes; order Mycosphaerellales; family Teratosphaeriaceae; genus Oleoguttula; species Oleoguttula mirabilis. The sequence goes on along the minus strand of JAVFHQ010000044.1, from coordinate 224,762 downwards.
CGTCAAGCTTGCGGAGGAAGGAACCGTGTCGTCTTGACGAGGCCGCCTCATCTCACTGACACGGCTGTGTCGATGGACAGTATCATAGAGGTACATATGCAACCTGCGCAGCCCGGCCACACCTCCCGTCACATTCCCGCCGTTCGATCCTTCCTTTTAACAGAACATTCTGTCCCGCGTAAAGCCGCTATCTGCAGCTTCAGCTTTATCAGTACGGCCATCGTCCCGCGTTCAATCCACGCCTGACAGTTCAGCCGAACATTCACATTCAACGTCGACTCTCTTTGCCATCTCGGACTGGCCTTCGACACATAGCCGACCTCTCGACCAGTCCTGATCTCTCCCGATATCTTCGTTCGACCCGGGATTCCTTTGCGCTATTGCCTCCGGGAAGACCAGAGGACTATTTCCTATGAGTGTGCGGAATTCCTAAGCCATTGGACTCGCTCCCCAGGAGGCTCGCTCGTGATTCCTCGACTATGCTTCCAACTCCGCCAGCGTCTCCCAAGCTTGCTGCAACCTACGATCCCGAGAACAGGATTGGCCAGATACTGGCTGGATGCATCCGATTGACAGGCATTCTTGGCATCGGCGCTTATGGCACTGTGTATAAGGCGCAAGACGTTGAGACGAACGTCGAGTATGCCGTGAAAGCCTTGAACAAGGCCAACCTCGACCCAAGGCAGAAGGAGTACCAAGACCGGGAAATCCAGCTGCACTTCCAAGCCAGCAGGCACAATTCCATTGTTTCCATGGTGAAGATCCTGGACAGCCCTGATTGCACATTTGTTGTCTTAGAGTACTGTCCAGAGGGCGACCTGTTCGCCAAGATCACCGAGGAAGGCCATTATGTTGGTGATGATTACAAGGCCAAGTGTGTGTTTCTCCAGACCCTGGATGCTGTCCAGCATTGTCATTCCAACGGTATATTCCATCGAGACTTGAAGCCGGAGAACATTCTGGTCAAGGACGATGGATGGACTGTCAAGCTCGCAGACTTCGGCCTAGCAACCCAGGATGGCATTACCTCCGATTTCGGCTGCGGCTCTACCTTCTACATGTCTCCAGGTGAGCCGACTTGTGTGCGTGGTTCTTCAGTGTTATGACGATTCTGACAAGAACTAAACAGAATGCCAACAACCGGACCCGAGGCCTTTCGCCTGCTATGCTTCGGCTCCCAACGACATATGGTCTCTTGGTGTCATTCTGGTCAACCTGACCTGCGGCCGCAACCCCTGGAAGCGTGCATCCATGGACGATTCCACGTTCAAGGCCTTTATGAAGGATCCCACGTTCTTGCAGACTATCCTACCGATCTCTGATGAGCTCAACTACATCCTCCAGCGGACCTTTGAGGCTGACCCCAGGCGCCGGATCTCACTTTCGGAGCTGCGAGATCTGATTGTCTGCTGCCCAAGGTTGACGAACGGACCATTCAGTTCCGAGTTGCCTCCAACGCCACCCTACTCCCCTGTGGAGAAGGCTGTGGACTCACCGCTCGATGTATACGCCAATGCCGTGGAGGTGCCGCCCATGGAGCCACTGCCAGGCCAGCAATATCCTTCGGTGTTAGGCCAGCAGTTCCAGCAACCGCTACCTGCCATGCCTTTCCATGGGCTCCTAACACCTCCGGGTTCCAACGCCTGCAGCCCGCAACTCACACCATATACGTACGCGGCCGAGCCTGTGGTTCCCACCGCTTGCTCTCCGTATGTCAGTCAGACCGCATTCATGCCTTCGATCCCGGTCTGGCCTAGATGCGGACAGCTCATTCCAAACTTCCACATGCCACGCCCCGCATGCTTTTGGCCCAACGTCCCTGTCTACTAGGACCTACTGCCTTGCCATGAGTGGCTGGTTTTGCTTTTCCGATTTTGTTCGATTCAAGACTCCATATTCCCGCACACTTTCTGCACGGCGTTATGAGGAGATGAGGCTCTGGACTTGAGCGTTCTGCGGCCACTCTGGCCCGAGCACATGCCATCTGGGACAGGAACTTTGTTGTACAAGATACCCAGGGATGCGTTTGAGTTGTTTGGCGTCACGAGATTCAACGGAGTTTGGAGGATACTTGCTTCGCTTGCCCATTGCGTTCATCGGCCGCGGCCTATTAGAGCACTATACACCACGGAGGCTACCTCGGACGGCGCTCTTGCCATGGATCTAGATGACAGAAATGGGACTGTATATCAAGCCGGAAAAGAGCTGTTCGATTGTATGATACTACTAGTCTGTCGTGGCAACAACACATTGACTGCGCACTCTCCGGACCCCATGGCCATTGTCATCCTTTCTTCATTCTGGTTCACTGGTAGGTCTTTCCCGAACGTTGGCGTCTTCTACATCAGGGTGGGTTTTGCTATTGCATGTCTGGTACACATTCCAGCCAACCGTAATCCACCCAGCCAGCTTCTGCAGGCGAGCCAATAGTCGACGAGAGTTACATGTGACGCTTGCACAGCTCCTACAAAACTAAGGCAGCCAACCCGCTGCGACTCCACCACACACTTTCCACAGCCCTGCACTTCGCCCCGTACCACACTCTCAAGTCTCGCAGCCTGCTGTGCCCGGTTCTCACGTGAGACACGTGGATCTGCAATCGAAGTGCTCGGTGCGGGTCTTTGCGGCAGAGGTTTGTGAGACTGTGCCACTTCGGGACTGCTGCTGCCTGAGTACCTCCAACTTTGTGACGAGGCACAGCCTACCGGGTTGTACATTTTTGCAGTCGAGTCGTAGATTTGGGTGACGTTCTCGTTACAGCCTATGACTCGGCGACCGTCCCTGCCACACCGCACACGGCTGCCCGCCCGCCTTCTACGAGCGGCACATCGTGTTCCACCTACTGCATTATCGTGGCACTCGTGTTCCATGATCATGTGTGCTAGGTGCTCAACGACGGTCCGCAAACGCAGCGTGTGCCGTGTGCCGCGCTTCCTGCTACCGTACCGACCATCGCAACGTATCACTGATTCATGTTGGTGGCTTGAACGTCATGCAGCTCCCCAATCAGCTCCACTCCCAGCGTGGTGCTACTTGCCGACTCACGGCCCAGGAAGCACAGCCGTGACCCGTGAGGCGGGCTCCCCACAATAATAATGTCGGAGTCAGAGGTGTGAACTTGAAACTTAGGGGACGGGACGGCTGGAAGAGGCCAGCGGTTGCCTTTGACGCCGGGCGCGACTTGCGCAAGTCCATGCGAGAGGTGCATCATATGCGACATTGCGGAGGCCGCCGACGTGGTGCCGCATGTATTGTTACAGCCAGCTGGTCTGCTGGGTGTACAGTAGCCTTGTTCCCATGCACTCTGCCCGCGAGACCAGCAGTAGTCTTGTTCCCATGCACTCTGCCCGTGAGAGCCAGCCGCCCGTCAAGGCGTCAACGATCACCTGGCGGTTCGCGAAGTGGCAAGGTCACGAACGGGCCGTATGGTCGAGGTCCCAAGCATTATGCACATGTCTCACTACGTCTGCGGTACATGCCCATCATTGCCACCGGCCCGACTCTGTCGTCTTATGTATGTTTGTACACTTTGCTCAAGCATCAGCATCAGCATCATCCCACCCATCCAATCCGAATCCCCAAATGCAAGCTAAAGCATGTGAATGTTCTCAACGCGGCATTGTTGGCTGCAGAGCACCACCCGCTCTCCCACCGCCTAGCGGATCGTTTCGAGCTCTCTGCCATATCGTACCCGCCATGGTAAGAAGACCATGCTCGTTGGGGTGTAAATGCTCGCTATAGCACGTGTCCCTCGGGCCCCTTCTCACCGCTCCCTCACACCACCAAAGTCCCTCCCCCCACCACCAAAACCCCTCGTCCCACCATCCTCCGCCCCACCACCGCCGCCGCAGAAGAGTCCTACCTCAACCTCGGCGCCGGCATAGCAGGCACAACCTTCACCGCCTTCGCCTTCGCCTCCACCGGTGGCAGCCCACCGTGCGCGATAAACCCATGCCTCAACGCATCATTCGGCGTCACCCTCTTGGCCGGATCCAGCTGCAAACACTTCTCCATCAGATCCACGAAACTCGCATGCTCCCGCAACTCCGCCGGCGCCAGCCCCTTCGCATTGCCGGCCAGCCTCGAGCGTAGGTCCTTCCCAGCCGGCAGCTTGTTGAAGTGCACGGGCCGCACCACCGTCTTGCCCGTGACTTTGTCGCGCTCCTGTGAGAAGAAGGTGCCGTCGAGGTCGAAGTGCTGCTCGGCCAGCGTGGAGCGCTTGAGCATGCGGATGGGCAGCTTGCCGCGGCACTCCTGGATCGTGCGCAGCATCTGGTTGTTGTCGGCGCCGGCGAACATGATGCGGCCGGTGTACAGCTCGAAGAGCGTGCAGCCGATGGACCACATGTCGATGGCGTAGTCGAAAGGCATGCCCAGGATGACCTCGGGCGCACGGTAGAAGCGCGAGACCAGGTAAGGCGTGACTTCAGCATCCTCTGCAAAGGACGCCGTGCCCAAGTCGCACACTTTGAGCACGCTGCGCTTCTCGCTTACGAGGATGTTGTCGGGTTTCAAGTCGGCGTGCAAGATCTGGCACTTCTTCATGTGGCTAAGGGCGAGGAACATCTGTTGAGCGTACGACCGTATTGCTTTCAGGTTCAGGCCGACATTGCGACCGAACTTCTTCAGCACATCGCGCAAGTCGGCACTGAGCGCCTCGAAGACGATGCACATGTGTCCCTTATGGTCGAAATGCCGCAAAAGGCGAATGATGTGCTTCTTGTCCTCCGGGTCGTTCTGGTTGAGTATCTGTAGGAAGTCCATCTCTCTCTGACCCGCCTTGTACATCGTCTCGTTGTTCGCAGCGATCTTGATGGCCACCGGGTTGCCAGTCCTGGTGTCTTGAGCACTCACCACAGTAGCGAATGTACCTTTGCCAATCTGCTGCTGCACAGCATAGCGACCGTCGAGTAGCTCACCAAGAATGATACGGTAGTGGCCGTCGGGATAGTCCCAGTTGTCGAGCAAGCTCTGGTCGAGCGTCTTGCCTTGCTTGGTGGCGACCACAGGCTGCGCTGAGCTGTCCGTCGCCGCAAACATGTCGTCCTCGTCATCATCAGCGAACATATCAAAGTCTTTCTTCGGTTCGGCCGCAGCCGTTGGCTTGATTGAAGCTTCGCCAGCTTGCGCAGTGTCTGCCAAAGGTGCCTCAAGGCCTCGCCGCTTGTGATCCGGTCTGTCCTCTTGCAAATCCAAATTCGGATCGTAGTCTGCCGCAGACGGGCCCTCGTCATCGTTCATCCCGCCGTCATCCTGGTGACGGTTGGCAAGCTCCTCGTCGTCAGCAACGACAATTGCGGCGGGTGAGTCGGGTGGAGAGTCGCGCTGCGGCGTACGGGACGAGTCAACGGAGGAGGGCGGTGAGTGCTGTTCGGATACGGGAGCGCTACTGTCGTGTGCGGGTGTCGCTGGTGCAGACGGCATGCTCTGTTCCAAGGCCTGAACGAGGAGACCGGGCTGAGACTTGTGCTTGTTCTTGATGGCCTCACGTCGCTTGCGGCGCTGCTCGACGATATCCGCCTCAGAGAGCTGTGGCTGCTGAGGAGCCTTCTCCGGAGCGGCGTCAGCAGCGGACTTGACAAGCTCTTGGCTGTACGAGCGACTGTCAGCACACGAAGAGTGGAATATAGCGAAGGCTACTGACCTTGTTTGCGGCTTGCCTTCGTTCGGCTGCTTTGACTGCTGCGACAGTGAGATCTTGATCTTAGCATCATCCTTCGCATGTGAAGCTTGAGGGGTGGACTCGCGTTCAGTGACTGATGGCGTGCTTCCGCGTCGCTCATCTCGACTGCTCTGGCCAACGCTGGCACGACTGTGCATCTTGCCTCGTCCAGCATCAGGGTGGTCTTGCGGAGCGCGCTCTGTCTTGAGTTGGCGGAACGGAGAACGGCTTCGCTCGCGGTTACGATTGGACCCGCCGCGAGCGCGCGCGCCCCTGTCAGCATGCGGCTGGTGGCCTCTGGTAGGCTCAGGCTGGTCTGCTTCGGCATGAGAGCGTTGTGACCGGTATCCGATGCCGCCGCGTGACCCGGGCTTGTCCTCATAGTGTACCTTGAACCTCCGTGAGTCCGAGCCGCCCTTCGCATTATAGTGGTCGTCCTCATGCCGCCTCTTCTCACCACTCGCCGGCTTGTCTGCACGGAACGGCGACCGCGAGCGCGACTTGTCCCGGCGATACGGCGACCTCGACCGCTCCCTCGCCGGCGGCTCATACTTCACCACCCCAGCAGCGTCGCGGAAATGGTAGTACGGATCCCTACTAAGGTCCGCACCGGGCCGCGAAGCGCGAGATGAAGAACCATTCTGGTGTCTGGCTGATGGGTTAACCTTGCTGTCTCTGTCTCGGTCCGCATGCGTGCTAATTGCCTTCTCCTCGTCTCCGCTCAAGACTTCGCCGTCGGACAGCGCTGGAGATTGTGATCGCAGGCGGCTCATCGTGCCGAACGCGGCTCGACCGACCGACCGACGACGTCCTGCTTGCGGGTGATTCAGATGTGTTAGCCAATCTGTACGCTTGCTTGCACTCTTGCTTCTGGTTCGCGAAGCCGAACCGTGTGGAAAGGTTCCTCACAGGTTTGATGCTCTGCGTCTGCCGCCGGAAGGCTGGTAGAAACGCTCAAGGTGGGTGATGGCGGCGGTTGCAAGGGCAGAACGGTTGATACGCAAGTACGATGCTTGGTCGGTGGCAGCAACAATGATGGCAGTCGTTGTTGGCGTCGCAAAACTGAGAAGCTCTATCGCACGTGTCCGCATCCTCGGCCAAGTCGCGGGTGGTGACTAAGCTAGCTGTCTACAGTCACGTGCCATCAACTACATTCACTTCGCCGCACCTTCCCTAGCCGGCTAACACTACTAGACCTACCGTACACCTTCTCGCCGAGGAAATGTACCTGTACGTGCTGCCCTCCGGCGGCGATGACGCTCCGCTGTATAACGAGTGGTCCGTTCCTCGCCCAGTAGTCACCTCACTCCGCCGGGCAGCTCGCCATTTGCACCTGGTGCCCGCTTCGGCAGTTCAACCGGACCTGCACCGCGCCTTGTTAGCTGTATGCCTTCCTACTTCTCTCCCTCGCCCAAGCCTATCCCCCAATCTCCTCCTCATCGCCCATAGCGCACTCGTCTCCCCATCACACCCAACATGCACGTAGCAGTCCTCGGCCCAACCGGCTTCGGCGGCTCGCACGTCTGCGCCGAACTCCTCGCCAAAGGCCACCAAGTCACCGGCATATCACGCAGTCCCGAGAAGCTCGGCACGCACGACCGCTACAAGCCCGTCCCCGTCGATCTGCAGGAAGCCTCCATCGCACAGCTCGTCGAGGCCTTCAAGAGCATAGAAGTGATCGTCAACGCCTACAACCCCCCCGCCGGCCCAAACCTCTACAGTACGTCCATCCCACCCAAGTTACACCCCAGCAGACGACTCACAGCACCACGGAATCCTTCCTGGAAACCGTGCGCAAAATCATCCTCGCCGTCAAAGCATCCACCCCCTCCCCCTACCTCGTCGCAATAGGCGGCACCGGCTCCCTCGGGCTCGGCCCCGCACACCCCTACCAAACCGTCGCCGACAGCCGCGAACTGTGGGTGGCCTACCGCCGCGCCGTCGCCGACAGCGAAGCCGCGACCGCGCACATGGAGGCGCGCATCGGCGCCGGCAACCCCCTCGCCTTCCGCGATGCGGAGCTACCGCGCCGCCCGCATCGCCCTTGCGTGCCGGCAACCGCCAGCGACACCGCCCCGGGAAATCCTCCGGGAAACCGAGCAGCCCATCCTGCAGGGCGCGGACTGGATTCCCCGACCTGCCGCTCGCAGCCCGCGCCAGCTTCCTCTTGGTAAGTAAAATCTAGGGAGAACAGGTCGTGTTCCACCTCGTAGGCCTGCCGAGCCACGCAGGAGGCTGTAGCAGGGATTCGGGATCCGAGATCACCCCTTTAGTGGGATTTTCCAACTCTGCGACTGCTCCGGCAAAGGTTATAGATAGGCTAAGAACAGCGATCGCTAATAAGACAACGTCTCGCTAGCTTGCTGCGTGTCTCGGGTTTGGTTGGGCCGGCGTCGTACAGGTAAACTACATGCTGACCCCCCCAAAATTTCGTTTGTAGTACGAGGGGCAACCACGAACCTTCCGCTGGTCCCTTTCGTCTCGCCCCTCGGCCAGATACCGGCCGGGGCCCCCACGAACAGGCGCGTACGAAGTCGTCCGAGACCTCGATCCCCCTTGGCCCCGGCAGCCGAGCGCGACGCGCGACGCGACATCCGACAACGCCTACGACGGCCGCCTCCTCGGCATCTCCGCGGCGGACCTCGCGCTCGCCATCGCCGACGAGGTGGAGACGCAGGGGAAGGTCGGGTGGCACTGGACGGCGGTGGCGGACTTGGCGGAGGAGGATGCGCCGATGATGCCGGCGTTTGCCACGATTGGATTTGGCGAGTTGTGCCAGGGTCAGCTAGGTTAGGTAGGTAGCTACGGGTAGGCATAGCTTGATTGATGATGTATGATGATGGAAGATTGACAAGCAAATAAGCATGTCATGTTGCAAACACACACCGGACGCCTTGCTATGTTGTTTGGGTATCGTATTTCCCCAATCCCAATCCCCCATCCCCATCGCCATCCCCCATTGCCACTCCCCCAAGAACATCTCCAGAAACGCCGCACCGCCCTTTGGTGCCCACACTGGCCTGACACTCCGGCCGTATGCTGGCTTGCCCCGTTGTTCCCAGTCCGCTATGCATCAACGAAAGAAAAAAAACCCAAACCACGAGATATGTAGCGCCTTGCGGTGGTGATAAAGAGTACGATGAATGGGGGCAAGGGAAACTTCACTCCTCGACCTCGCCCTCCTCACTGCCCTCGTCAGCCTCAGTGGCCGCGGCAACCGCACCACCAGCTCCTCCGACTCCATTGACTGGCTGCTGCTGCTGCTGCTGCTGCTGCTGCTGCTGCTGAGCCGCCCGGACATCAGCCGCCGCCTGCTGATTCCCATGCTCCACCCTCCGCTCCTCCTCTTCGTGCTTGGCGTCGTTCGAGCCGTTGACGTCACTGCTCGGCATCACAGCCTCGCGCGGCACATCAACCGTGGCCGAGTCGTCCAGCCGCGGCCGCTTGTTCTCCTTGTCCTCCGCCCGCACTCCATTGCCCAGCCGCCCATTCCGCTGCTCGCCGTGCACCGCAGTCGGCTTCTCCTCCTCCTCCTCCTCCCGCTCCCGCTTCACCCCCACGGAACTCGCATTCGACACCCGCCGCTCACTCCCCGGCGGCACATACGACGGACTAGCCGCCGCCGCCAGCCCCTCCTCCCTCGCCCGCGTGCTATCCCACCCATCCGCCGAGCTATCCAGCCCCCCAACCGCCGGCGTCGACAGCGCAGCATAGATACTGCCCTCGCCCCCCTCCGACGAGCCCGCCGCCGCCGCCATGCCGTTGATCTTATTCGCCGCCAGCTCGTAATTCCCGCACATATGCTCCACCGCCCTCCGCACGTCCTTCAACCGCACGTGCTGCGCCTCCCACCACGGCCGGCCCCTCGCGTCGTCCGGCAGCGCCACGTCGCAGTACCGACACGCCGCGTACAGCGCCGCGACGGCAATCGTCCGGCTGTTGCACAGCAAGCACAGCACCGTGTGATTGCTATCCGTGACAAACGCCCACGCGGCATTGCGCAGGCGCTTGTGGTGCTCGACGCCATACCACTTCAGCAGGTCGAACAGCTGGCGGTGCGGAGACTCGACCGTCAGGTCGAAGCACAGCGTCTCTAGTAGTACGTCCTCGTGGTGCAGGATGCAGTCGCGCCACAGCCACCAGTCCTTGCTCTGCTCGTCCACGACCAGGTTGGGGTTCTTCTGCGCCACGCGGCAGAAGGCCACGACCAGCTCCTTCATCTTGCGGCAGCTCTCCTCCACTTTCGTGGCGAGGAAGAGGGCGGTCGCGGCGCTTTGGTAGTGGTGCAGTTTGGGGAAGCCGTTGCGGGTTCGCCTGAGGCTGGCGCGCATGAGGAAGCGCTGGAAGAAGATGGCGGCGGTGGAGAGGGTAAGTTGGGGCAGTTTGAGCATGACGCCCACTTGCACGATGAAGTTGACGCCTTTGGCGCGGGTGGCCCGCTCTTCAGCCAGACTCATGCCATCTTGGATGGAGGGGGTGTTGGCCAGCTCGGCGTCGGTGAAGAGCCATTGGGCTTCGGTCTCGGCGAGGACGCGGTTCGGGGATTTTGGTCTTTGTCGATGGGCCGGGTGGGAGGGAGGGAGGTGGTCGGTCTTGGAGGGTGGCGGCATGGCTAGTTACTTCGGCGTTCCTGCCCTTCTTGGACGCGGCACTCCTCGGAGCGTATGGTGTTGGTGGGGAAGGCGCAGAGGGTTGTTCGTCGAGGATGTAGTTCGGTTTGAGGTGTCAAGGTACCGGGTACTGCGCGGTCTGAAGGGGTATGCGATGAACCAGCATCTGCAGAATATGCGCGAGAAGTCGATGTGAGAGTTGGAAGGCGTCACGGATGACGGAGGCAGAGTTCTCGCCGTTGTCGCAAAGCCCTTGTCGCAAAGCCGCCCGGGCCCATCAGTCTTGTTAGGTTGTTCGTGTATTGAGGTTCAGTATGCGCTGACTAAGCGGGGCTATCCGACTTTACGCAACGGTCGAGATAGATGCATAAGGTACAGTATCAAGACTCTTCATTCAAGAGGAGGAGTACCACCGACACCAGCAAGAATGGCCCTCCCTCTCCGCCCACGAGCGATCCCACAGTGCTCAGCATGCATCCGCAGCTACACATTCGGAGGCATACCCGAGACCATCAGTGGAGGAGCGCTGCGGCAGCAGGTTAGGGGCAAGAAGAAGCTCGTCAACACCTCCACCACCGTCCCCGTGCGCCTGCTGAAGAATGTCAAGACGTTTGGGCGGAAAGGTGAGAGTTCCCACCATCCCGCAAGGTGAGACAACCTCCTCCCGCACTGTCGCTAACAGTGCCTGCCAGGCGCCATCGTCCCCATCTCCATGGGCCAGATGCGGAACGACTGGTTCCCTCGCCGCGTCGCCGAATACGTCACCATGCCGGAACTCAAGACGCTGCACGTGAAGAACGTGGCCATGGAGCGCGACTTCGACTTCGGCATCACGAGCCTGGCGAAAGAGGCAGCGACGACCCCGGGCGGCGGCGCGGCAGGGCGGTACCAAGCCGACACACCCACCGACATCCGAGGCGGCATGAGCACAGGCGACCGGCAAGACGCGTCCATGTTCCAGAAGAAGCCGGCCGAGACCTCGCGCCTGAGCGCGGAGAGAAGCGCGGAGCTGGTGGAGATCTTCGTGCCGGCCCGCCTGGACTTCTACCGCCAGCCCATCCTGGAGGAGAAGGAGGCCGAAGCCCCAGCAGCGGCACCCGAGCCGCCGACAAGGCGACCCATGCGCGGCTTCGGCAGCGGTGCGGGTGCTGAACTCCTCGCCGCACGCACCCCACAAGCCGAAGCCCCTAAGCCGAAACCGACCGGGCCACAGGCCATCTACGGCTCGGTGTCGACGGCGGATGTCCTCAGCGCCATCAAAGCCGTCATGGCCGAGAACGACGAAGCGGCTCGCGTTGTGCTGCATGCGGAGGACATCAAGTTCGTGGAGGTGGCCACGGACGCGCAGCCCGAGACGGACCGCGTGAAGTTCGTCGGCGACTTCGCGGTGGAGATTCTGCCCAAGGGGGCCGCGGAGGGGGTGAGGCGGGCGGTGAGGGTGAATGCTCAGGAAGCGGCATGAGAAACGGCTACCTGCTCGACCCCTGATGGTGATTGATCGCCACTACTGCTCGCAGGCTTTCGCTCCCCAGCCAATCTCGACGACAAAGCCGCTCCTTCGTGCGCGGAGAATCTGAGCCGGCACTGTGCAGCAGGCCGCCACAGGGTGTACTGGTTTAACAACGAGCCTGGCAGAAAGCGGTCTCGGGGGGAGGCGGCAATGCATCGGCGGGTCCCATACACACACACAAGGCCACCCGCGGATGCTGCCAGCAATTGACTTTTCCCGCCACACCTCTGCATTGGGCACCGCAGCGGGCATTGACCCCCGCGTGAACAGCAACTGCCAGCGTAGCAGTCACTGGGTTGTAAGACACATGTACAGTATATATAACCGCCATCCAAGCATACCATTATCATCTCCCTCCCTCTCTCTCCCTTCTCCAACACCCCAGTTACTTATCACGACCCCGGTAGAGTAACCCCCTGAGAGGTCAGAGTCCAATCAACCATTCTAGCATCAGGCAATCTTCTTCTTCTCCTTCTTCGAGAACCGCCAGAAAGCATTAACAAACCCAGAACCGACCCAATCACGGCCGACACTCGGGAAAACCAAACCCTCGTCGGTAAAAAAAACCGGGCAGCTTCAATTGTGTTGGCGGAAATCTTGGGACAGATGTGCACCTTCAACCTCACGACCCTCGCGCGCTGCGCCCACGAACTGCCCACCATCGACTACTGCCGCGCCGCCAAACCCGCCGTGCTCGCGTACGAGCAAGCGCAGACCATCGGCAGCCAGGACACGACGCCGCCGAAGACGTGCACGGACTCGCTGGGCTGGCGGCTGTACAAGAGCCTCGCGATCCCCGTCCGGTGCGCGAGCTGTGTTGCCTGGCTGACGGAGCAGGGGAAGCGGACTTATGGCGGCGTGGCTGTTGCTGTTGCTGTTGCTGCTGATGCGGAGGCGGAGGCGGAGGCGGAGGCGGAGAGCGGGGGGAGGAGGAGGAGGAGGAGGGTCAAGGGCGGGGCGAGGAGGATCAAGATGGAGAGGGTTGTCACTTCGGGCAGTGAGGGGAGTGGCGGTGGTGGTGGTGGTGGTGAGCACAGTGACAGCGAGGGCGACGAGCCGGAGCCGACGCCGGAGGAGGTTTCGGGGCCGCCGGTGCGGCGGCGGCCTGGGGATCGGAGGCATGCCGGCATGCTACCGCCTCCTCTGGGGTACACGATCCAAGGGAGGCGAGGAGGGGGCGAGGTGGTTCGGGTAAAGGCTGGCTGGCTGGCTGCGCGAGGTTTGGGGGGCAGCAGCGGGTGAATCGTGTTTGGGGGTCTTTGGGCGCGGTGCTCGACGGGTGAACGGCAACGGCCACAAGCCCGCATGGATGTGATTTCGACCCCGGGAGATTTTGAAGACGAATGATGGCGGGACACATGCTTGGTGGGGCTTATGCGTAGATGGAGGCTGTGGAAGTTGGGTTTTGGGACAGGGGGTTCTATGATTTGCCATGGGGTATGACATGCTTTACCAACCCTGCTATGCCAAAAGCAACGCATGATCCCAACCCACCGGCCCGGCCCCTATCGTTGTATCGTTGTCAACAAAATCTTGCCGCGCCGCCCGAACGCCTTTGTCCAAGCCAATTGCCCAAAGAATCGCTCTACTTCGACCTCTGCAGCGCGGCCAGGCGGTCGTGCTCCTCGATATCCCTGGCCAATCAAAAAGTCAGTAAGGCAAACCAGCCCCCCGCAACGCCCCAAAACACATTGCAAGCCAAAAGGGGAGTGATGCAAACTCACGTCGCCTCCCACGGATAATTAATCCACACATCCCCCACCGTCACCGCGGCCAAATACCGGCCCCCCTCCATCATCTCCCGCGGCAAACTGCCCTTCTTCCCCTTGCCCTTGTTATGCAGCACGAAGATCGAGAACTGCGTCGCCTCCCCGCCCCGGCCGGCCTCCCGCGCCGCCGTCGCCACATCCTTCTCCAGCTCCTTGACCGCGTACTCCAGCGTCGTCCGCGTATCGTCCACCTCGTCCACAATCAGCACGTTCTTGCCGATCAGGTTCGCCATCTCCAGGCTGCCGAGGTCGAGCCACTGCGTGCGCGTGACCTTCGTGCCGGGCGCCTCGATCTGCGTCTCGGTGGCGGCGGCGCCGTCGTCTGCCGTGCCGAGGGATTCGTAGAGGGAGAGGCCGATGGCCTGGATGGGGATGTTGGCGCTGCCGGGCTGCTTGAGGAAGGAGCGCAGGATGCGCGCGGGCACGTAGCCGCCGCCGCCGATGGCGATCTACCCATACCGAAGGGTATAAGTCAGCTTATGTCTCAGAGATGGGGTTATACCCTCTGCACTTACGATGAGGTTGGGCTTGAAGGCGGCGAGGATGCGCGGGGCCGAGGCTTGGCAGAGTTGGTGGACCTGGAAGGACAGACGGGGGATGTATCAGTTTCGAGGTCCCGTGGCGAGGAAAACGTTGGTGTAATGCGGCGGAGAATCGAGATATTTCCTGTACGCGGTACTGCATGGTGGAAGCCTGCGCTTTTCAACTCACCTCGTTGTAGGTCACGTACACTTTCTCGACCATCTTGGCGGTAATTGTCTGCCGGGCTTGTTAGGAATGGTAAAAGCAGGCAGGCGGGTGCTAGATATACGTACCTCCAAAAGAGAGAAGGAAAGAAGAGGAAAGGGAATCAACATTCACATGCTTTCGAAACTTTTCGAGTCGCAACAGGGCCCGAGCGTCTTTTCGACACACCCCGCCAAAGCAACCCCTCCTTCCCCATTCGGAATATCTACATGTGAGAAGCACCGGTGAACTTGGGGAAGACGGCATTCAATTCAATGTTTATAGTGCAACGGGTGAGTGGCCATGCAATGGTTGTTGCCACCATATACAAAACGGTCGTCCACTTCTAATAATCCGCCGGAACACCACGCTAATCTCAAGAAACGAGAAAGACCATCTTTGTCATCTGCCCACCGTAGCGTGGTTATGGCTGCGCATCATCCACCATCTCGTAAAAGAGCAAATACACCTCCCTCTGCATCGCCAAAACATCCCCCGTCTTGCCCTCCTTGACCTTGTCGTCGCTGATGCGCCACCACCTGTCGTGAACCCTGCGCTTCCTGCTCGGTAGCTTGATAGCGCTGGCGATGCTGGACTGCCTTCGTGTCGCGTCGACCGACTGCCTATCGCCCGGCAGACTCGGTAGGCCGGGCGTGGGTATAGCATCCAGCGGCACGCTCGTCGGCGGCGGCGGCTTCCGTCGTTCAGGTAGGTTCGATGCGTGGAGCGAGCGCGAAGACACGGAAGAGCTCGAAGGCGAGTCCGGCGTCCATAGCGATGATAAGTCCGAAGTACCGGGTAACGACGGCCCGCCTTCACCCACTGCATCTCGCGACAAGCGAGCACTGAGGCGCGGACTCGGCGCTGCCGACATTCTGGGGCTGGGTGCCGGGCTCGGCCGCAAACTGTATATCCCATCCTTGCCCATGGAAGTCGGCGTCGAGTATGGTGGACTCAGAAACTGACGCCGGAACGTCTCGTAGTGCCCGCTGTTGTGCCCGCCCTTATGCGTGACCACGCTCAGCAGACGATATGTCTTGCGGTCGAGGAGCCCGCCCAGTGGCAGCATCTCCGGAAACGCCACCTTGGCCATGTTCTTCGACGAGGAGGAGTGCGGGTCCCAGACGGAGCGGCTGAGGTGGACGGCGAGCACACGTGGGAAGTCGGAGATGCGTGTGTGCCTCGCTATCCTGCGTTTAGGCGTGGCCGAAGAATCGGGCAGTCTCACGTCCGCAGGCGGCTTCTCAGGGTCGTCCTCCAGAGCAGCCTCCAGCTTGCTTCTGTCCTGCTCAAGCGCCGCTCTATCCTTGGCTGAGATGCTAAGCTTGGCAAGCTGCTTGTCGTTGACCTGAAGGGCATGCTCAAGTCTGCATTTGTCGCAAATGAAGTCGTCAATATGCTCGACCTTGAGCAGGCCGTCAAAGCACGCATTCAGCGTCGTCGAGCCTGAGCCGTGCGGCACGTGAAGCGTCAGGCTCACGAATGAGGATATCGATGGTTTGGGCTTGAAGTGACAATGCGAGCACTCCACTTGCGACTCCAGCTTGCCTTCGAACGGGAACGATGGGCCGTCGTTTGCATCATCACCAATGCTCGGCTCTGCATTCTCAGAGCTAGGCTGGGCCGCTCCGTCTTGTGGTAGGTCAAGCTTGCTGTCACGTACTGTATCGTCGGTCCCTGGAATTTGGAGATTGTAGCCCGAGGGTTGCGTATCTTGTTGAACATTGATTGCCAGGTCTTCATTGTCGGACTCAGAATCCGCACTTGAGACAACCGTCGAGACGCCATCATCATCTAGCTTCCGGCGAGCTCTCCTCCTGACTCGGCGCGCCGCGGCATGCTCATCGGCGAGCCTCTCCGCCACGATCTGCAAAAACTCCTGCGCATCCTGCTGTGTTCTATTGATCCTCGTCCTGAATGACTCCTCCACCACGCGTATAAAGGCCTGCGCACTGATGGTCTTCTTATAAATCGGCCGCTCATTGAGCGCATCCAGCACCTCCTTCAAGCCAGCAGTGATGTGACCCTGCTGCAAGCTCAACATCTTCCACTCTGGCGTCTGCTTGCTACTATTGCTCTTCTGTTGCTCCTCCAATGCCGCTGTGAGGTCCTGATACAACTCCGGCCCATCCAACCTCCTCCGGTGTGTCTCCCGGATCAGGTATAATCGTAGCTCCGGCAGCCCAGCCAGTGCTTGCAGTACACTGTTGATGAAGCAATCGTTCGCCGGATTCACCAGGCCCACTACACCCTTCTTCCTGCTGGACTTCGAGCTGTTTGCGGCATCGTCATCCAGGAAGAAGGTAGGCCCAAACACGTAGACCAGTGTGATTGCTGCCAGGGACGCGCCAGCAGCATACGTCGCGATCGTCAACGGTCGTTCGGGCATCCTCCTCGTCGCTCCAGTCCCAGCAACTGCTATGAGCGCCGCTTCGCGCTGAATGTGTGCTCCCGCCAATGCCGTGTTCGTTGTCGTTGTGAAGGCGCCGGCAAGGAGGTCCCAGGCGTAAGCTCCATAACGCGCAAGTAATGAGCCCGATTCGTCCAGCGCGGATGTGTATCTCTCCTATTGTCCGAGAGGCAGACAAGGCGGCAATGGCAAGGCGTGATGGTGGAGTGAAGGTGTGCCTTCCTCGGCGAAGGACGAGCTGTCGGCTTAAACGTTTCTCGAAAGCCGAGCCGCCAAGAGTCTCTGGAAGGCTTCACCATTCTTCGCAACTCCAGTCTCTGCATCCCACTTGTCGCACTACCCAAACACCACTTCACAGATACCATCATGCCTTCCGGAGCAGGCAGTATGTCTCGGATCTGCACCTAAGCCACCAAGGATCGCACACCGGCTAACGAGGTGCACAGCGGGTACCAACCCCATCCACAACAAGAAGCCCAAGAAGAAGCCGGCGGGCGAGGAAGATGAGGAGGACAAGGCATACAAGCTGAAGGCGGCCTCTGGTACGTGTGCGCATACATAAGTGGCAACCTGACAGTGCTGACGATACGGTCTGTGCAGACAAGAAGGCCCGCGAGGAGATGGCCAAGAAGGCTGCGGGCAAGGGTCCGCTGAACGCAGGCCAGCAGGGCATCAAGAAGAGTGGCAAGAAATGAGCGCGATGTCGAGTTGCGGCTATCACGAGCAGACGAGCGGATGATGCATGGACGCGGTGGCGTAGAGTCTCCGCGTGGGCGTTCGGTGTGCAGAATACTTCTTGATACCCTACAAATCAGAAACGTGAAACTGCGGGCCTGTAACTTCTCACCCAAAGAGTGTAAGGAGCAAAAGATACGTTGGAGAAGGCCGGAGTCGAACCAGCGTCCCTACTCTCCGGGTGCGGTGACGGTCCCCTCGGAGGACCAGAGCAGGATCTTACCCTTGGACCACATCCCCGGTGTGTCTATGAGGTTGACGAAATGTGTTTACGCTATATAAGCACACGGCTGATGCTCGGGGAGAAGAAGTGAGGTTCGGAAGTAAAAGCAGTTCGGGAGGCGAAGTTGAAAAAGACCACCGATTGCCCGGCACTTCATTACGGTGTCATGACTTCCCGCAGCAGGTCGGTGGATGGGTAAGTGCCCATTTCATCGAGGAACGCAAAAAGGATATGTGGAGAAGGCCGGAATCGAACAGGCATCCCTGCGTACTGCGGATTCGCGCAACCCGCACCTGGAAGGCACCGCCTCCCAGGTGACGCAGGATCTTACCATTGGACCACATCCCCGATGCTGATCTGTGTGCAAAGTGCTGGATAGATAGAGGCTGTAGACCGCAAGCCGAAGAGGTGGCGAGGGGCTGGGATGGTCTGCAGGTTGGACGGGTAGCTGCAGCTAAAATGTTTGCTCGATGCTTGGGCAGAGTGGGATGTCGGTTCATCGATCTGTCGTGGAACGATGCACAACGTCCTAGGCCTGTTGTCAGCCACGATGCCGTGTGATCAGCGGATATGGTTCCTTACAGTTGGGTGCTGGCTTGCTGGACTCGACTTCGACGGTCCAGGAGTCGACCCGAATCTACTCTTTCCAGCGCGTCCGACTTGTCACTAATACCTCAGCACGCCATGGCAGCACCAGGTTTCGGATTCTCGGTCGGAGACTTCATCTCAGCAATCCAGCTTCTCATCCAGGTCACAGACGCCTTGCGAGCCTCGAGCACGGTCTCAGCAGAATGTCGCTCCGCCGTCAGCTTCCTGGAGGGCGTGCAGTATACCTTAAGCAGAGTACAAGACATAGTACCGACCGCCAGTGTTGAGATGGAAGACAAGCAACAACTACGGACTTGCGTACAGCTGTGCTGCGAGCAAGTTATACGGACATTGCAGCGTCTCCAGAGATACCATGCAGTCTTCTCAACTTCAAACCTGGACCGAGGCGGCTTCCGCCAACGGATGAGAACGAGTACCGCGAAAGTGAAATGGTCGCTTACGGTAAAAGATGACCTGGCAGAGCTGATGACTGCCATTGCTCCTCAGCTTGGACATATGAGTCTCTTCTTGCAGCTTGCGGAGTCTCGAAGCACGGCGCTGGCCAGAGATAGACAGGACGCTTTACTCCAGACTAGTCAGAACACCCAGATGCAAGTGGAGAGGCTTGTAGCATACTTCGAGATCAATGCCAATCCTGGGGCGGAGAGATTAGACAGCCGCGCTGAGCCGGAGCAAAGCCATGCGATCAATTCTGGTACGCGGCAAAGAGCTGTCGCCTGCCGTTGTGCAGGGTCATCACCACCTGAAGGGACTGGTATTGTCAGCAACGTCCCAAAGGTAATCGATGGCTTTGAGAAACCTGTGTTTGTGGTCTTCTGCTGTTTCTGGCAATGGGCCAACCGGCTCGCTCACGCCTGCACAACCGTGCCAATTGGCCCATCCATGCAAATCGATACCAACATTGTCCTAACGGATGCACTCGGTCGAACGCTAAACTTACCATACGAGCACTTCAACGACTGGACGATGATCACAGCAAGACTCAAAGTAGCCTTCAAAGGCTGTGCTGGCGAGCACCACGTCTCTCATGGCAACTTCGTTATCCTCAGAGTGCAAGGTCGGCACGAACTCCTGCATGAGAAGAACTGGCAAAGGAACGTAGGACCTGGTACTAAGGTGGTCATGGCTATGATTGTGAAGCAGCAAGGTTTCACCGCGGACCAGTGCCCGAGATGTGGCTGCCCTGCGGACATACCTGATAAGTTTGGATGGTCAAATTGGTATGGCGTATAGCTTGGGGAGCATAAGGGTAGTGCTGACACTCGCCAGTCGTGAATGCGAAGTACAACACAGACTGTCGCTGCCAGTCGTTCCTCCCCAGCAGCCTCGCGCTGTTATCCTTCGTGACAAGACTACGGATCACGGCGACAATAAGCGACTCATATCTGCAGCTGAGCTCAACCGGATGGCTCAACAAGAACAAGGGGATCTTCATGCTTTCAGGTTCGTACATTGGACCGCGTTCCCGTGCAGGTATTGCGACCAGCGATTTACAACAGCCATTGAGGTGGTGAGGCACATCAAGACAGATCATGCGGGTGAAGATCAGGGTTTGAACAGAGTAGGTGCCCTCTGATGCATCTAAATCTCAAGACCATTCCGATGATCTCAATCAAAACCGGCACCAGACTCGGGCGACCATGTGGTGTTCACAAAAAGCGCTTGCCACCGCCCCTGAACCGCTCGCGACGTTCCACGAACGTCTCGCGTAGGCCCCCAATAAGCCCGCCGTCTCTGCGGCCACTGCTCCCGCCACTGTCCGCACCTCCTCCACGGCCGGCGCCGTCCTTTTCGTCCTTGCTTTCCTCCGGTGGCGCCGTTGGATCCTTGCCGCACCATTCGCATACTGGTGTGAGGCCGGGCGCGGCTTCGTGCCTGTCCTGGACGTAGGGGCAATACCTTGGATCGCTTCCCGCGGCCGCAATCGCTGCCTCATACTCCTGCCTTACCCATAGCGTCTCGTTAGCTAGGTCTTCCTCGTGAGCCCCCAGCTCCGACGGATCGTCGCCTCCCAAGAATGTTACACGTTGGCAACTGCGGCATCTCAAGGAGTAGACTCTGCACATCTCTTGAAAGCGGCGACGTGTGAGTGTGTGGTCCTGGCCCGTCGTGACGAAAGCAGCGTCTTGCGCTGGTGATATAACAACATGGCTACAATGAGAGCAGGATCCATCTCGCGTCGCCTTCAGTCTGAACCATGCGCCAAACTTCATTATGACTCTGCAAGCATCTGGAAAGATCCAGATTGATATGGTGGAATCTCATTCATCAGACCTTTGTCCTGGTCTGAGACAATAACAGCGCTGCGCGAGTCATTGCTTGGTCGCTAGGCAGAGAGACGGGCAGCCGATGCAGCGATAGACAGCTTCCAGTATGCAGTAGTATCATCGGTTATCCGCAAGCGAAGCGGCTAGTATGGTAGTAGTATCGACTGATGTACCATACCGTATCATACCGTACCGTATCATACCGTACCGTATCATACCGTACCGTACCAATACTACCTCTGTCCCTATGCCCGATTGAGAAGCGGATAATTACTATGGACGAGGATCCGAACGCTCAGCTGGAAGCTATCCAAATGACCCGTTCAAGCACATCCGAGATGGCAGGGACATGGCGTCTCGGTTCTTGAAGGGTATACGCAGCAGGAAGCGCTCCCTTACTCGTAGTGTTGGCCGACAAGACGGCCCACATATGGACGTAGCGTACACTACCTAGATATTAGGTGACAGCTGATCATACTTGACACACATCTCCACGCTCTCCACGCTGGCCTGCAAGAACTTTCTCGCCTCCAAACCTACCCAGACCTTCGCCATAGACAGATCACCAGATCGCAGCATACCAGCGCCGCTCTGTGCACCCAACTGTCGTAGGATCGGTAGAGCACTGCAATTTGTCAGCAACAAGATCCCAATCAAAGCGAACGAAACTGTAAGACTCACCCCGAAAACAGATCCAGATCTGGATCCAAACTCCTTCCGATCCCCTCCAACAACAAGATAGATAGTACAACATTGACGAAATCGCCTTCCAGCCTGACATGGTGACCCCTGACCATGCTAAGCACTTCATTCAAGATATCACCAATCTTGATATTGCCCAACGCAAAGGTCTGACTTTTCACACCCAAGACGAGATGTTGCATCTTCAGCGCAAACACCTCCTTATCGATGACTGCGTCAGGCTGTCGACACCGCTCCGTCATGAGATGGCCGGCCTTGTAGCCATCAAACTCCGCTATAGATTTGAAGAGGTCGAGGAAGTTCTTGCGATTCTCCTCGTTCAGCTGTGTGACCAAGCCCGTGTCGATGAAGATCAGTTGCGGTCTGTAGCCTTCTTTGTCGATCTGTGCCAGTGTCCGGGTCCAGGCATCCTTCTCCTGTCGGTGAGGTCGCAAGCGCTCCAGTACGTCTTCCGTGACGTCTTTGCTGGTGTTGGGGTTCGCTTTGGGCCTGCCCTTGAGCGTCGTGAGATTCATGCCCACGTCGAACGGTTCCGGTTTGTAGAAGCGGACCATGATATTTCCGGGATGCAAATCGGCGTGGATGAAGTTGTCGATAAGCAGCATGTGCAAAAAGGCGTCTAGACCTTCGTCCGCGATCTCCTTCTGGAACACGCCACCGCCGTTTTGTAGGAAGTGCTCGAGGGGGATGCCTGTAGCATACTCCTCGACGAGCACTTGCCGGGTCGTGTACTGACCATGAGGGTAGGGAAACCAGGCAGTCGACCGGTTACGGAAGTTGCGCCGGAAGATCATGAGGTTGGCTGACTCTATGCGCAAGTCGAGCTGCAGGCGCATCATCTCGCCGAATTGCGTGACCTCGTCTGGGAAGCTCAGCCACTCCATCGTAGGGATGGCGTTGATGATGCTTGCGAAGGCGCCCATGATGCGCAGGTCACGCCGAACCATGCGCTCGATCTTCGGGTGTAGGACCTTGATCGCGACATAGCTGGAAGGCACTCTGTGGGGTGTGCTCTTCAATAGCGGGTCAACTCTCTTGAACGCTCGCTCACGCAACGTCTGCGGTTCCGTGGACGCATCATCCTCGGAGCCCGCCAGATCAGGTTTGAGCTTGGCCTTGTAGACTTGTGCGATCGCACCAACACCCAATGGCTTCTCGTGAAACTCCTCGAAGATGTCCTCGAACTTCCTGCCGAAAGCCTTCTCTATCGTCTGCTTCGTAACCTTCAACGAGTGCGCAGGCGCGTCGGAGTGCAGAGCAGACATGATCGAGCACATCTCGGTTGGGAAGATGTCCGTTCTGCTCGCCGCCCACTGGCCGAGCTTGATGAACGCGGCACCTGCGCGCTCCATGGACGCGACCAAGAAGCCATACCACCATAGCGTGCCCGTCCGCTCGTTGTCCCGGTCCGGCCGTCTCGCGCCAATCCACATGACCGGTACCGTGCAGATCACCGGCACGAAGATGATGACCAGGTGTAAGAATCTGAATCCCGTGGCCAGAGGCTCGATGAGGTACGTGTCCAATGCTCGCCATATCGTTTTCCGCCACTTGCGCGACCCACGCAGCACCTCGGGTACGTAGTCGTCTAGCTCTTGCCGGGAAAGCTCCAGCATATGCTGCTCGTGTGTCTGCGTACCTCCCTCATCCTCGTTTTCCGCGATCGAGACGAATGCAGCGGGACTCAAGGTGGCTAGCAGGAGGGTGCCGCCTTTGACGGGCGGTGGAGGTCGTCGAAAGGTGTGGCGCGCAGTGTGTAGTATGGAGAAACTATTCGATGCCCTGCCGCTTCGTATGCTGTATTGGACATATCGCAACACCTGCGGGCGGACGCTCTCGCTACCACACCTCCAGCATGTTCGTCCCAGCAGAAGGGCGGCCCGCATCTTCCGTGGCGACTATCCTCACTCCGCGTGTCTTCAATGTCACCGGAAAGCCATGATGTAGATGGAGTCGAGGATTGTGTTCGTCGGTCTCGACTGTGTTCTCAACGTCGTGGACCTTTCAGTGCGCTGGAAGATCGCCGTGTTCTTTTGGCGTTCGGCCCTTACGTCATGATGTCACATGCAACCACACGGGTCCCAAACTTTGGGCGTTGTAAGAATGCAGCATCTCAATCGTTGATGGAACATTCAACATCGCCCATCGAGTAGTGGACTGCGTTGCAACGATAATGTATGCTCAATGTAAATTCAAAGCGTGGCGAAACGCCTCCAGCGCCTACGCTACACATGACCAAAGATCAATATCTACAATCCGAATTGCTCGTCCGAGGCATCATGCACCAGCGTCCCAAACTTCCATACTTGATCCACCTTCAGCGTTCGCTTGCCATCCGCATCTTGTTGCGCTTCCAACACCAGGAGATCCGCATCCGCATCCGGGTCAAGCTTACCTTTGATCTTTTCCAGGCCGAGCATCCTCGCCGGCGTAGCAGTCACAGCCCGTATCACTTCTGGGATAGACGCGTGACTCCACGTCCAAAAGTTGCTCACGCACTCGATCAGTGTCGCGGAACTACCGGCGATCGTATTCGACCCTTCCCTGGTGAGCAGCGGCCCCTTCTTCACCCACCTATCACCATGCATGCCGTCGTATACACCGTCCGGTAGACCGACGGTCTTCATGGCGTCTGTGACGAGGATGAAGCCGTCCGGATGTGCTGCCCACGCAATCTTCACGGTAGTCGGATGCAGGTGTATGCCATCAGAGATGACGCCGTAGTACGGCCGCTCCTTACCATCAGCCTTACCTAGTACGCCAAAGATGCCGGGATTGCGGTGGTGAAGAGGCCGCATCGCGTTAAAGAGATGCGTGATCATGGTCGCGCCTTGCTCTATCGCTTCGCCTGCTTGCTCGTAGGTGGCTTCTGTGTGTCCGATAGCGAAGCGTATCCCTCTTCGCGTAGCCTCTGGTATGCACTCACGGATCCCAGCTACCTCAGGCGCCGCTGTAATCATGCTGATCGGCCCCTTCCCGTCCTCAGGGAAGCTCTCAGAACCATAGCAGGCCTTCATGTCGGAGAAGCCGTTGGGCGCTTCTTGTAGCACCTCCACACTGTGTATGCCATTCTTGCTTGGCGAGATGAACGGTCCCTCGCAATGTGCGCCAAGCGACTCCGAGCCTTCGAGCGGATTCCGCGCGCCGCCGGACGGACCCAAATACGGCAGCGTTTTGTGATATACCCCTGCCCTCTGGCTCGGTAGTGTTGGCAAGTAGCTCGTCACGCCGGTGCGCACCAAGTATCTGTTCAGCCTCTTCAAGCCCTTCTGATACTCGGTCATGTCTTCCGGAACAGCGGAAAAGTCGAAGCCGAAAGCGCCGTTGAACTGGACGTCAATGAAGCCTGGCGCGAGTATCTTGCCCTGCAGATCGACCACCTCATCCGGCACCACCTGGTGCTCGTAGAAGACCTGCTGGCTGCGCAGAATCTTGCCTGATACCGAGCTGATCCATAGATCTTGCTCCACAAGCTGATTGCCCTTGACGAGACGGCCACCAGTCAGCCTGGTTATACCGGTCCGAACTCGCTCGGGCGAGACAGCCATAGGCATGCCGGCAAAGATGATGGGGTCGGGCTGCGTGATCGGTAACGGGCGCAATGATGGAGCTGCCTTAGATAGGGGTCGTACCAATACAACGGGTGAGGAGTTTAGTAGGGTGATTGAGCCGGGTAGCCTCAGGAAACTAGGTAGTGTCGACGGCAAAGCACATGTATTAGGAGATCAAGCAGACAAACCGTCGCCTAGAAGAGAGAGTGTGTCCAGGACACGCAACAGCGCGTCAAGACCGGCGTTGCCATTCGGTCGTCACTGCATCTACAAGCGTGATTGCCTGATCAGCGACTGACTCGGTGGAGTACCTTGAGCTCCAGTGTGGTTGCATTGGTGGCATCACCAGCTGGATCTGGCGCTGATGAACTGCAACGTGCAAAAGACAGGCATTTTTGTACTGGCGTCTGTCGCGGCATGTGCCGTGCCGAGGTATCCGCACTCGATCACACCTCACGTTGGCCTTTGGCCCTCCAGATGAAACGAGGTTCGTCCTGGTACGAGGGCCGAAGTCAAGATCGCGCTACCCTGCCTGCTGTGAGATCTGACACGTCGACTGATAGCCGATGACACACGCATACGCAGATGGCAGCGTAGCAACGATGACAAGCAAGAACTCTCATGGGCCCACCTAACGCCGGATGTCAGGGTAAGGTAGCCTCCTGGCAGCCCGAGTTCACGCGTTTGGCCGCACCTCACCCTAGCGCCTTCCAACATGGACAGTCACGATGTCAAGCTCGAACCAGTATGGGACGACACCAACAAGCTGCTAGGCCAGCTGTTTATGATGGGCTTTGAGGGAACCACTGTAACACCGCAGGTGGGTGACAGGCCTGTCAGACGAGAAGGCCATGAGTCGCGAAGGTACTGATGCCCCATTTGTCCTCAGATACGCGAATTGATTCAGGAGCACCACCTCGGTTCTATCTTGCTTACCGCCAAGAACCTCAAGTGTAAGTAAGTCACGGCACCTTTGCAAGCTGGTTCCTAGCTGACACGTGATAGCTGCCGAGCAGACAACGCAGCTAGTCCTCGAACTCCAACAGTGCGCCTATGATGCCGGACACACGGTGCCTCTGGCGATCGGGCTCGACCAGGAAAATGGCGGCGTCAACAGTCTGTTCGACGAGATCTACATCAGACAGTACCCTTCGGCTATGGGGTTGGCTGCTACGGGTTCTCGTGATCTAGCCTACGAAGTGGCAAAGGCAACAGCCGAGGAGATCTCAGCATGCGGTATCAATCTGATGATGGGTCCTGTCCTAGATGTCTTGACCAACGTCCGCAACCAGCCGTTAGGTGTACGAACCACTGGCGACGATCCACAGGAGGTTTCGTCTTATGGTGTAGCGTTCATGAAAGGATACAAGGATGCTGGGCTGGCCACGATGGGCAAGCACTTCCCTTCATATGGCAGTCTAGAGTTCCTTGGCTCCGCGCTAGATGTGCCTACCATCACCGAAAGCCTGGAATCATTGAGCCTGAGCGCCCTGGTACCGTTTCGAAACGCGATCAAACAAGGCCTGGACGCCATGATGGTTGGTGGATGCGCCATGAGCTCAGCAGGTCTGAATGTCATGCACGCTTGTCTGTCCGAACAGGTTGTCAACGACCTGCTGCGCAACGATCTGCACTTTGACGGTGTGGTCATCTCAGACTGCTTGGAAATGGAAGCGCTGAGCCACAATATCGGCGTTGGAGGCGGCACAGTCATGGCAATCAATGCTGGCTGTGACATCGTCCTCCTGTGCCGGTCATTCGCGCATCAACTGGAGGCTCTCGGAGGGTTCAAGCTCGGTCTAGAGAACGCTATGATCTCCAAGAAGCGTCTCCGGACGTCCCTGAAGCGAGTGCTGGATATGAAAACGAAGTGCACGACATGGGAGAAAGCGCTGAATCCGCCCGGTATCAACTTGCTTTCGAAATTGCAACCATCACATACCACACTGTCGACAAAGGCATACAACTCGTCTATTACAGTTGTCCGCGACAAGAACCGCTTGTTACCTCTGACCAACATAATGGAGCCCGAAGACGAGCTCTTGTTGCTGACTCCGCTGGTAAAACCACTTGCGGCATCTGCAGCCTCCCGCGCGTTAAGCGAGCAAGCCTCCACAGACTCACCAGAGCCGGCTGTTTGGGAGCGCAGTGCATCGGTTATGAGCGGTGAGCGGGTGTTTCGAGAACTGGGCCGATCGCTTGCGCGACAGAGGAGTGGGCGGGTGCTGCATACCTCGTACACAGCTAATGGCGTCCGGCCTCAACACGAGAATCTAATCAATCGCGCAAGTGCTATCATTATCGTCACCGCTGATGCGAATCGCAACCTATACCAGAATGGGTTCACCAAACACGTCAACATGATCTGCAACATGCAGTATACCTCGGGTGGCGAGAAGCGGGAGAAGCCGGTTATCGTTGTCTCGGTGAGCTCACCATACGATTTTGCCATGGATCAGAATATTGGAACATACGTGTGCACCTACGACTTCACAGAGACAGCACTGAACTCGCTGGTCAAAGTGTTGTATGGTGAGATTACGCCTGCCGGGGCTCTACCGGGCACAATAAGCCAGAGCCAGAAGCTTAGCCAGAGTAAGCAGCATTGGCTGGTCGAAGCGTTCAACGAAGAGCGCGACTCAAATGCGCTCGACGTGCTCATCAGGTCTGCTGTCGAAGACAGTACACCCGGTCACCGCTCGGAGCTGTCAAGTGCGACCTCCCACTCCTTCTTGGTTCGCCACCCCGAAGTTCTCGAAGCGCATTTCGTCGTCCGCAACAGCAGCACGCAAGCCCTCTATGGCTTCTGTTCGACATAT
The DNA here is from genome assembly GCA_035135055.1 of Oleoguttula mirabilis. Classification (NCBI taxonomy): domain Eukaryota; kingdom Fungi; phylum Ascomycota; class Dothideomycetes; order Mycosphaerellales; family Teratosphaeriaceae; genus Oleoguttula; species Oleoguttula mirabilis. The sequence goes on along the minus strand of JAVFHQ010000044.1, from coordinate 197,169 downwards.
TTCTTCAAAGCGACCGGCACTGGAGTCATCGGTGCTGTCTTCGTCGACCCGAACCGGCGAAAGCTCTCCATTGGCCACTCGCTCCACAACCGTGCCATCCGAACATTACTGCAAAGGGAGGGTATTAAGCGCTTTCAGCTGGGTTCTAGGCTACCGAGTATTTTCTTGGGCATACCTACTGGTCATGGCGGGGAGCGCAAGCGTCTGCGGTCATGGTTCGCGAATCTCGGCTGGAATACTGCACTCTCCCGCTCTGTCTGCAGTATGGTAGCCCGCAATCTTTCATCGTGGACCCCACCTCAGGGTATGGCGAAGAGTTTGCAGAGTGCCGGTGCAGACTTTGACCTCGTTTATGGCTGGGAATACGCTGGCCCAGTGCTTGACCACATCAAAACCAACAACCGGCAGGGCCTTGCAGAGGTGTACAAAATGGCTCTCGCGGATCCTGCAGCCTGCGGCATCATTCGTGCGAAGCGGCCTGCTGATGGCGCCCTCATCGGCACCGTTGTCTTATACAACATGCAGTCACGGCTTGCAGATTCTGTACCCGCTATGAAGGACATTGGTGAGTTCGCTGGCGGTATATCATCGCCAGTCATCAGCCCCTCTGCTGGCGATTATTCGACGCTCCTGCAGGGGTTGATATTGCTCGGCATGCGGCAGATCAAGCAGCAGGGCTGCAATGCATGCTTACTGGACTACATGGACGGAGATGGTGACTTCGATGGCCTCACTGCTATGGGCTTCACTCTACTTCACTCTTACGAAGAGTGCTCATGTGACGCTGCCACCTGGACGATGCTGCCTCCTTCGTGACCCTCGACGTTCGGCGTCATGGCCGGAGATACGATTACGAGTAATGTACACGCCTTCTTTGATGCGATTGATTAGCTGTTCCGGTCGCGCCACCGTCAACAGGTGGCTCCTGACTGGGTGTATCTTCGACGAACAGGGTGAGACCAAGTACGGCGGTGAGAGTAGCAACCGAGCGAACAGGCGGGCCTTTAGGAGGGTTTCAAGTCGTTGCGAAGACGAGTGTTGCCGGTCGATTGTTCAAGGCGGAGTGGCGGCGAGCCGAACGTTTCGTTCAACAGTGCTACTTCCATACACCGCAGTCTAAGACAGTGTGGCTACTATCATTATATTTGCTGGTCGAAGTATACACGATGACAAAAGCGTTGTTTGGGAAGCCGTTTTGCGTATCCAGACATCAGTCACGTGCTCTTAGCGGGAACGAATATCACCCCCACGCGCTCGTGGTGCCCGGCTCCACTGCGGAGCAGCCGGATACGCCTCGTCCCGAGTCAGCATGGGTCGAATCCCCCGAGACTCGAAGTCGAGAGCTCCTTCGTGTGGTCGATCGCCAACACGCAGTTCGGCACGGAAACTGTTGATTCTCCTACAAGACGGTCGTCTTCAGCTCAAGGGCGGTGCTACCTTGCGTGGGCCGTAATGGAATATCACAACGTCGGAAGCTGCTGAGCAGCTGCGGCTCGGTATTTCGTAGGACAAACATCCGCCTGCAACACTGTCTTACCGTTCCGCCGGGTCAGAGTGATTGCCGACGCCCAAGTCAGCTGCGCATACCAATGTCAAAGAGTGAAGTCCGCGATATCGAGCGTCGTCCTATTCATATGCGAAGATCGACGCCGCGCAACACCGATGCGACTCCGCTACCATGGACGCCCTTCCAGGATTCGACCCGACCACCATGACATACCTGGCGACGCAGGTAGCTCATCCTTCTATCGGTGGCAGCGGAGACGGATTTGATCCGACTACCATGACATACTTGGCCGACATGCCCCTTGAGTTGCAAGATCACCAGTCTACATATGGCTACGCGGGGTATGGGAGCATTCCATGACGGCCCGGAGCCAGACAGTAGACGGAGGCTGACCATACGCTTTGTGTAGAAGCGAGGACGTAAATCCACATTCATTGCAGGCCCACCCAACACCACAGCTGAAGCGCTTCGCGAGCACCTACGAGGACCCTTTCTCTGACGTTGTGAGCGCCTTCGAGCCCGTAAATCACGAGCAGAATGAACCCGAATCACCGACGATTGACCGCGATAACAAGCTCCTCAGCTTCTCGTTACCGACCTTCGACTACACATTGCTTGACTGGACAAATCGGCGCACCACCATCTCGCTTTCGGCACAACTGCACGGCATGTTCTTCCTTGCCGAATCGCCGTGGGCATCTGCTGGTGATGCCCAGGCACCGCCGAGCGAGCTTACGTGCTATCGGCGAAACCTATTTCAGATCACTGGCGAGATCACGCTGCCAAGAACATTGCGATACATCATGACCGAGCAAGGAGAGCAGATCCCCATCATGGGTCAGGAGCTCATGATAAGTGCGACGGAGTCGACAGAGGGGAATCCGGTCAAGATCATATCAGTGCCGTGGAAGACGCCGGCCAACCCAAGTGTGCCGGTGGCTGAAGAGAAGATTGAGCGGGAGCCGCCTTCGATACCGTTGGACTTGATGAATACGCAGGACATCGGGACGGACTTTGCAAGCTTTCCATTTCAGTGGAAGAGGCTGCAGTTTCGCGTCGCAACTGCGAACAATGGGCGGCGGAAGGAGCTTCAGCAACACTTCGTAGTCCGCCTGAAGGTGCTAGCTACGCTTGCTACAGGAGGCAAAATTCCAATCTGTGAGGTACAATCGGGTGCAGTCATTGTCCGTGGTCGCAGTCCCCGGAACTTCCAGGCAAGAAAAGATATGCCGCTGAACGGCAGCGGCCATGCTAGGAAGACACCGCATTTGACTACACAGCCAAGCCGAGCGTCTTCTGGTGATTCAGCGCGGAAAGTGCACGATGGGCCGACTTCAGCGCCACTACCACCAGAGCCACAGGCGCCTGCAATATCTATGCAATCGTTCTTCGATGCGAATGAATCACACCTGAACAATGACTTCTACGACTGGAAAGGCGCTGTTCAGGGACAGGGAGGTGCCATGACTGCCCTTCCACCTCAGACGAGCCCCTTCGAGGGCGGTAACGTGTATGCCGTTTCTTCGCCGGACCTCGCGCGCGCATCAAAGCCTCCGCCGCCACCTTCTGCGCCAATCAATTTGTCGCTGGTCGAAGACGACTCTCCCGTGCCTGGCAAAAGCGAGAGTCCGACTGAACAGCGGATGGCCAAAAAACTGCATTTACCTCCACGGCTACCATCATTCTCTCTCCACACAATCAACAGCCCAGACGAGAGTGCAGACTTGCTTTATGAGTATTTTCCACTGGGTTTGGATGACTGGATGCCGCCGGTCGATGCTGTATATAGGCCGCACGTTGTGCATCACACGAAGCTACCCACCGACCCACGAGATCCAAACACCAGTGCCAAGGGCGCACGCAACAAACGATACTTCAGCGAGGATGTGAGCTGAGCCTTGATCCTCTCTACGTTTCGTTGTTCGGCATGCTGCTCATTGTGCTGTTCATGATGACGGCAGGATCCATGAAGCCACCGTTCCAGCAATGGTGCCGAGAGCGCTGCAGTCATCCGGGTCGATATCAAGACACCGGAGGGCGATGGAACTGCCCCAGCAGCGATATGATGTCCATGACGGCGGTCCATACAGCGGCTTGTGGATCCTGTGGCTGGCGAGCACTCGCGGGCCAGTATGAGAGCAGCCCTATCAAGGCCCTACCGTGATGATCAATACATCCCATAGCCAACGGGCATACAGCGTCCGGAGCAGAATGCCGTTCAAGCCGCCGATCAGCAACTACCTATCACGGTACGGCGCCGGTGCACCGCCCACTTACCAAGGTCTGTCTGAGGGGCACTAGACAGCATAGATCGCTGCCCTGTTGAAGGCTCCATCAAGACCAAGGCGCTGGCGATTCACGCTCGGTATCAGTCGCAAGCGTGCCTTATATTCGTAGCAAAGGCATGCATTGTGTGGAGACGAGCTAGGTTTGCTTCGGCAGCAGGCGGAGTTGATGCTGAAACAAAATACGATGAGCCTAGAAAAGCGAAGAGGAAGACAGAGGTCATGCGCGAAATTTCCTCTGTCAACCCAAGTTTTGAAATTATCTATGAAGATCACCAGTGCCCGAGAAAGAGCGCGCAGGCGCTTCGGTTTAGCTTAGCTCTGTTACCGGCATATGCCTTGTAATGAAGTGGACTCACGTGCCGTCTGATCACTGGCTAGCGCAATACGCAATGCATACCTCACAGTAAATCGCGTGGCAACCACCAGCCAGCTGTCGCTCCAGGGTCCACTGCCAAAGCAAGCGTGGAGCTAGCATGCGAACTGCTGTGACGATAGTGATATATTTGCTGGTTGAGGGGCAGATCCCCGAGATACTTGCGTGGTCAGAACCACGGGCGGCTTGTTCCTTGATACGCTGCGATGCTACACTGCGGTGGCTTGCGGCCGGAGCACTTCCACACTCCATGCTGTGCAGAAGCTCCCATCGAATCCTAGCGGACGATCGCCGGACTATGCTGTACAATGCTGACCACGTCTCTGATCGCCCATCCTCGAGTCCGTCTCGGCTCGTGTCGAACGTTGCAACGAACCGAGAAAAGCCTGACCCCACTGGCACTTGGCCATCTCGTATCCGTGCTACCAAGGGTGCTGTGGCTGCTCTACATGCGCCGCGAATCCAACCCTTGTGCCCTCTGATGTGTCTTCCAGACAGCAGACTGCTACCGCAGCGCCGAAAATTGAGCTCTCCGGCGCCATCTCCAGTGTGACTGCGCCTTTGGAGGCGCCAGAGAGCACACACAATTCATCCAAATGCCGCTGACAGCTTGACCTGAAATCGGGATACTTCTCTACAATGGTACCGTCGCATGCGATAGTGACATGGCTTGCTTCGCCAGGCTCGAGGCCTTCGGCAGTCGTTCGAAGTGTCCAGAGTGCGTGTAAAGCTGTCGCCAGGTAGACTGCAGCTCGCTGTGCAACGAGCTGGCTGATGTCGCGAATGAACTGGAGCTCGCGTAGTTGAGGTGGCGCGAACATCGTGTGTGCTCGCAAGAAGGCAGACTTTGCTTTGGTCAGGGTTGCAGTGTTGTCACCTTGGAATGCTGCCAAGATCCGCGTATCGAGCGCATAGTCTTCTTCGAGCCGAGAAGGCATCTCACCATTGAACATGCCAGCAGTTGTAATTGCTTCAACCAGTATGAGGCGTACAATCTCACCTAGATACCTTCCAGTGACCAGGTATTCAAGCGGCTGGAAGTCCGGTAGCATATGTTTGGCGTTTAGTTCCTCGTCCCATCGAGTGACAGGCCACACCTGTTTGCCAAACATGCTCAACTCTGTGTTCACCAATACATGCTTCGCCGCGGCATGCCAGCTATCAGGCCGCTCACCGAATTTGCCACTGCTAAGAGCCTTCACGGGCAAGAACACTGCGGCATTCATGCCCGTCCCTAGTATGAGCGACATGCGTGTTGAAGGGTCTCGGTAGGCTTGGGAAAGCAGTGTCGCCGCTCCATCGTTGACAATGGCGCGCATCTCGACGTTCAGTCCGCGTGTCCTGCATGATCGCATGACTAGTTCACTCAGATCTTGGCCTTCGACGCCATAAGTGGCCTTGAAACCTTTGCCCATCGCTAGCAATCTGCCACTCCTTGGGGATGTCTGCTCAACCGGGAAAGACCATGCCAAACCCATTAGCAGTCGCGCATCGCGCGTGCCATTGATGTGGTTGTATTCCGCAAGCATTTCACCGATTCTTTCGGCCATCCAGTCGAAGAATGCTTGCCCTTGTAAGTCCCGTATGGCCTTGTTGATTGGAAAGCTCCGAATCCTCCGGACCTGCATGCCGTCCTCGCCATTGCTCTTGGCTCCAAGCCTGATGAGGGCAATGCGAAACGTTGACCCACCCACATCCAGCCCGAGGAAGTCACCTCTCTCATCACCAGTAGGCAGCGTGTGTTGAAACGAAGGCAGCATCGAGATGTCTGACGCATTAAGCTTCTCCCGGTATTCCTCCTGCAACCGCGTAGACATGTCGAGTGACTGTTCAACCTGCAGTGGTGCCTCTAGGAGGCCTCTCACCTCGCTAGCGAACTCGTCCATGCTCTTCTCACCCTTCCGCTCCACTACATGGCGTAACCGCTGCCGTTTGCTTGGAGAGGTAGACTGTATCAGCTGCAAAGCCGAAGTGACCATTGCACTCATTGCTCGGCCCAGACCGGTCCTAATCCAGAATTCGAGCAGGAAGTGGAAACGGCGATGAGCAGGGGATGTCATCGAAGGCTCGCAACGGACGTCGCCAAGTCAATGCGAAGCACACGGCGTCGTAGAGGGTGTCCAGCACTCATACGTGGTAGCTGTAGTGGTAGCGAAGCAGGCTACGTCCTGTGCACTGTGTCCGGGTGGTGGGAGGAATCTTGCGGCGCGTGGTATGTACAGCGTGCTACGACCAATGTGGCTGCAGCCCATGATGGTACGCTCACAGGTTCGTGTTGCGAGATGACCGGCCGCCGCCTGGGCAGTGACGGCGGAGGGGATCTGTGTCAACACGGAAGGTTGTATCCATCCATGTTGGCTCGATCACAATTCTATCCGAGGTCGGCCCTCGCTATAGGTGGGTAGAGGTAGCATGGGACGATATCGCATTGGGCATGCACTCATGCAGGCAAGGGTGCCGCGTGTCCTAGAGCATGGTATGATGGTGCACTCTAGAGGCATACCGTGGGTCCGCGTGGTTACATTCTAGGGTGACGCTCCTTCGGGACTCGGGAGTGATGAGATTGAGATAGGCTTGTGCGGGGCAGCGGCAAGGACGTTGGGGCCGCATATCCATGTTATCAGGTTGACGAACTTGACGGCTGGAACTTTGAATCCTGTGAGTGACATCGACCACACCCCAAGGCACACACAGGTTGTAGCAGAGACCTTCCGAGCAGACTGGTACCCTTGTATAGACAACGGGTAGGAATCACGGATCGGTTAATTGAATATCGTTTCGCTACCTATTCGATTCACTCGCTGGCCTCCCTGCTGTCTCACCCCATCAACCATCGCAGCGCACTAAGGCCAATGCGGGCAGTAAGCATATTCAGCAAGCAGTATCCCTGGGTATCATCGCATCATTCAAACGTTCTCCGCGTCCTCGCGATCAATCGACTTGTGGCCAACGACCTCGGCCACAGTCTCGTCGGAGAATTTGATGTCATCCTCAACAGGAACGGTGTCCTTGATCTTCCAGAGCATGACTGGTGCTGCAACGATCAGGCTGCCCGCCAACAGGCCCCAGCATGAGGCAAACAGGTTCATGTACGGTGGAGGAGCGTCCAGCCCGTCCAGACGCCAGATGATAGCTGCGCCTGCCGACTGAATGCCCTTGTAGAACCCAGCAAAGTTGGCGAGCTTGCGGCTGTTGTTGGTCAAGGCGCCCATGAACCTGCGAGAAGTCAACTTCGGCACACCTTCTCATTTGCTGCACAATGACTTACCAGTAAACGGTGACCTGCCAGGCGGCGTCGTAGAATCCGTAAAAGATGTACAGGAACATCGGGCCAACGTAGCCGCTATCGGTCCAATCTTTCTTGACGTAGTCGTCGCTGATATCTTTAGGTGTACTGGCACCAGCGTTAACGTCGGCACGGGTGTATTGCTTCTGAAAGGCATAGCCGCCACCCCAGACTGCAAATGTGAGGACGAAGAGTGCCACCCAGGCCGCCTTTGCACGCGTCCTACGGCTGGCCTTGGGGAAGTCCAGTGCAAATCCGAACACAGCGGCGCCGAGGATCTGCGAGCTCCAGTAGAGTACACCATTAAGTGCGCGCGTGCGGGTGTTGAACTGCGCAAGATTGACATCATTGAATTGGTAAGTGGTGAACCAGTTCGACGCGAAGAACATTGGCCAAAGCAAGATGATGTAAGGATCGCTGAGGAGTGTTTCGTACAGACCAAAGAGCTCGGTCTTCCAGGTTGGGTTCTTCATCATGATGATCCGCGAGCCATCTTTGCGAACGACATGTTTTGCGTCGACAAGCGTCCAGGCGGCACAAGCACCAAGGAAAGTGAGCACCAAGAAGCCGATGTACGTTCCGTCAGTCACAGTGCTATTGGTGGTCACATGGATGTTTTGGCCAAGTGGGACCTGACGTCGCAATTAGCTCGACCGCGTTCTCCAATGTCACTTCACGCGCTTCCGCCTCGCACTCACCAAGCTGCCAATAACGCCACCTAGATTAAAGATCATCCAGAACCAGGAGATATAGCGACCCTTGTCCTTCTCTGCCGGGTAAGACATCATAATAGCGCCTTGCGCAGTCCAAAGGATGCCGGCGCAACAGCCTAGGAAGAAGCCGGCGAAGACGATGTAGCCATAGCTTTGGGTGTGGTTGTAGCACAGGTAGGAGGATACGTAGACAGAGTAGCCAAGACCGCCGAAAGAAAGCGCTATCTTAATGCCGAGAGTGTTGGTGATCGTGCCCGCGAAGAATCCGACAACGGCAAAGGTTGCGTAGAGCGCAGTGTTGGAACCGTTTGAGGCATGGGCGGTGATCTGTCCACCGCCACCCAGGCCGTTGACTGCGTTGAACATCCCTCCTCCGAGTCAGCCAACATACGACATCAATGTCGATCAACCGCCGCTTACCTGGGCAAAGGAAGCACACGAAGGCCACCAAAAGCAGCTGGGCTTCCGGACTGGCGTACCATGGCAGGGTGATGGGTCCAATCTTCCACGTTCTGTACATCCAACCTTTGGGGATCACGACATCGCCATCCCCACCCTCCAGCGAATGAGTTGGCGTGGTGATGGCCTCCACCGGCGCAGTCTTCTCGGCGTCAGCCATGGTGGTGTCGCGTGACCTGTTTGATGTGTAAAATGATGGGATACGGGTTTCTCAATGGCTAAGGAAGATACTTCTGCATCAGCGCAGCAAAGTTACCGCTTTGTAGGAATGGTGGTGAGTGATGATGTTTCAGTGTCTCCAGTGAAGCTTTGGAACGAGGTATAACAGACGCGGAGGTCGGTGGTGAAGAGAGCTGTCAAGTCGAAGTGAGCACATGCATGCGGAGAGATTAGATAGGCTAGTCGCATCCTCCTCAAGGCTCAGAGACCGTGAGACTCTGAGAGACGTGAGAGCCCTGCATACTGGTCAGAGGCTGGTCAGCCAATTGAGAATTGGCCTCATCAACGCCGGTCAAGAATACGGTAGCGCCCAGCTGCTGCAGGCATCCATCCGTCATGTACACGGTGCAACCATCGCACAGCCTCAAGATCCTTGCTCGTGCGTCTGGTTGTCCACACTCCACTGAGCAGGACTGTGGGAGGTGGTCCCAGCGGCCCAACGGCCGTGGCCGCAAGGGCAGCCAAGCGCCAGCTCCTGCGCTGTCTGCCGCCGCTGTCAGCGCCGGGAGATTTTCGGGAAGCGTATCGGCCGGTTGTCGACGGTCGAGGCTCAGCCTGCTGACAACCTTGGAAGCTGGCGATGGCCCGCATTGCGGTAACGACCTTATCGTAACGTTGCGCAGGTGGAGGTATCTCCACCAGCCCATGCGATCGAATGTAACAGGATGCGATGGTGCTGTAGCACTGCGCACCTCACGCGTGGCAAGATGCCAAAGACAGTCCCTTGCTGCAACCTCCAACATCGGTCCACAGTTCCGGATCCTGCCGGCACTGTATCGAGAAGCGTCGAGCGACGAGGTTGTGGTTGCATCTGCTCACCATGATGCTCAGACTCAGTATCCAGCTCTGTAGCTGTATGAGGTGGGACCAGCAGATCGTTCCTGGGGGAGCAGTGTACGTAGGTAGCACCTTCTCTGTCTCTGTCTCACTTATAACATCAAGTCAAAGACGGAGCATCTCCTTCCAGACACCCTATTTGACGCAGCAGACCTGAGATCGACATCCTATCATCATGTAAGTTGCTCCTCGTGCTACCGTGCCGGTGGTGTTCGCTGAAACTGTCGAAGGAGACTCGTCATCCGGGAGGACAAGCACACGGCAGCAAGATACATCGCGGACTACATCATAGGTACGATCGAACACGAGTATGCGGCTTCCCGAAGCCTGCTAATACCCGGCCAGAGCGGATCAAGAGCTTCGCGCCCGGGCCGGGAAAGCCGTTCGTTCTCGGCCTGCCTACAGGATCTTCACCAGAGGGTGTCTATAAGAATCTGGTCGCGGCGCACAAGAAGGGCGAGATTTCATTCAGAGATGTCGTCACCTTCAACATGGTCAGATTGCAGATGTCGTTGACCGCATTTGAGCTATAGCTCACAACCGAGCAGGACGAGTACGTCGGCATCCCACGCGAGCACCCAGAGTCGTATCACTCCTTCATGTACCAGAACTTCTTCGTAAGTTTTCGGGAAGAACATGTCCTCTACGGTCGCAGCTACGGGCCAAGTCAAGCTCGCGAACTTGCCCTTGAGGCAAATTCGTCGAGAGGAGTACAGTCTTAGACTGCATAAGACAGGCCTGCTCGATCTATAGCGGCTGCGACCACCCTAGCAAGAACGATATGCTGACCCCAATCTTTGGACAGAGCCACGTCGACGTAGATCCCGCGAACATCAACATCCTGAATGGCAATGCAGAGGACCTCGAGGAAGAGTGCATCGCGTACGAAGAGAAGATCAAGCGCGCAGGCGGCATTGAGCTCTTTTTGGGCGGCATTGGCCCCGATGGTCATATTGCTTTCAACGAGCCTGGGTCAAGCTTGCGAAGCAGAACACGGGTCAAGACGCTGGCATATGACACGATCATCGCTAACTCGAGATTCTTTGGGAACGACCTCAGCAAGGTGCCAAAGATGGCACTTACCGTCGGTGTGGAGACCGTGATGGATGTGCGTATCTTATAGCATACTGTTGGAGGTGCCAACGCTGACCACACGCAGGCGAGGGAAGTTGTTGTGATCATTACGGGGCCTCACAAAGCGTTGGCGTTGCAGAAGTGCATAGAAGGCGGCGTCAACCACATGTGGACCTTATCGAGCCTGCAGTGGCACCCGCATGCCATGATTGTCGTTGACGAAGATGCAACCCTGGAGCTGCAGGTCAAGACGGTCAAGGTAAGCCTCTGCAGCCAAGCCAGCCCCACTGCATTCGCTCATCTCGCGCAGTACTTCAAGTCCATCGAGCAGGTCGCATCATCCCAAGGCTTCGGCCAAGCCCTGGCGTCTGAAGAATTCGTTCTCCGCAAACGCGACTCCGTGCTGGAGAAGCTGGATAGTCCCAAAATTCCGACTGCAAAGACGTTCCTGGCGCCAACGAAGCCTGGGTTGTCTGGTCAGATCACGCCAGATCTCATACCGGACTCGATGCACGAACGTGTAGAAGGGCAGCCTGCGAAGGGCCTGGGTCTTGACGGCCTGGAGACGAAGGAACTGCCGCTGTCCGGTATGCACCACCGGGTCGATTCGGCTGCGGCGTAGAGCCCAGATAATGCGACGCGGCCATGCTTCGATGCGACTTTGGGCGACATGGCTCTTCCGAGAATGGCGGCGTTGCAAGATTGACAATGAGGCATCTCGTGAGTAGTGGCTTATCCTGGAACATTACACGCAGGCCCTCCTGAATCTAGCGGATTGGTACAGAACTTTGAACGCTTGAAGTGCTTGACCTTGGTGGTGTGATCAGAAGCAGCCACCACACCGTCAAGTGTGAGGCGAGCCCCTGCATAAGTATGGCGTCCAAGCACAGCCCATTGGCTTGGTCCCGGCTCGTAGGTGTCTCAACACAGCCGCGTTACATCTTTGCTTCGGCGGCCTCACTTGGTGCACAGCCTTCCCGCCTGCCAGAGATATGTAGTACGGTGCATCCAGTGTGATCAGGGTATGTACGTTGACGCGACTCACAGCATCCTCGCACGACGTTTAACGACTTCAAATCCACATCAGGGATCAACAGCACGATGCCTCAGATATCATTTTGGACAACTACATCGTCACTCTTGATATACTGCAGCCTAATCTCGTGCAGCGCTTGCACCACTCATCCGCAGAGACACAACCTTCTTCCCACAAGGTCAGAGAGGATGGGGCACAATGTTTCAATCCACACACCACGGCTCCAGATCACTGCGACACTGGTGTTTCCTGCAGTCCATATGAAGAAACGGGACTTCTGGTACCAGTGCGGATACTGTTGCGGAGGGTCAAGCATTATTTGCAATAATGGGCAACTGGTGCGCAGTCACCATGCTTGCCAACGGAGATACATACGGTTACTGCTCGGCCTTTGACCCGCTAGCCGTACAGACAGTATACACGACAGTGCAGGACTTTGCCAGCTGGAGTGACAGTTGTGCCCCTAGTACGCTCTGCTGTGAGAATACTGCACCGTTCGGCGTCGAGTATGTATTCACTCAAAGCGGCGTCTCCACGCTCATGTATGGCTGCGATACGACGGCTTTCACAGTGACGGGCACACCGGCCGATGGCATGCCAGCTTTTGAGACTGACAGGGCGAAGACTTCTGCGCCTTACTGATCTCGACGGCAATTCACTTCGCACACCAGGCTTGTCGCCAAGGCAGGGCAACCTCAGGCGCCTTCTCTCGCAGGCTGAGAGCAAGGTCGACGACTCCCGCGCCGCCTCCCACGAATACTATATGTATGCCCGTGGCTGCCGCGAGCGGCGCAGAGCCGTTGAGAAGATGCGTTTGGATGCCGGCACGTTCCAGACGGACCGACTCCCGCTCTACGCTGGGCAATCTGGAAGGCGGAAAGCCACTGTGAGCAACCGCGGACTCGAAACGAGCGAGCGTGGGCCTGGGCGCGGGAGCTTGATCAGAGGCTTGGGAAAACTCAAGTTGAGAAGTTCGGGGTGGCGGATCGTCCGTACGACCACGTCGACAAGCGGCGGCCGGCGCATGGTGATAGGCAGCAGCAGGGACGGTCTGCACGGTAGCGGCTGACAGCATCTGCAAAGTTGTCATGTAGGAAATGAAGATCCATCTCAATAGAGTTGGGAACCTAATGAGGACGTCGCGACCGTGCAGGTTACGGCTAGACTTTGTAGCAGAAGACCGTTGATGATGCTGGACTCCACAGCTCGAAACACCCCCCGTGATGACCCACTCACCACCCAAAGCAATGCCGCGCACCGGCGTGAGTGATAGTTGGACTCGGATCACCAAGCCGAGACTTCACAGTAGGGCTGGAAAGGCCGCCGGTGTTGGGTGAAGATGCGTTTCGATGTGTTTTCGAGCGACGCTCAGAACAAAGCGAGCTTGCAGGAACATAACACTTATGATGATCTTGTGGCAAAGCTCGCCCAAGTCGGATTATCGGACAAGTACTTGAACAGTTGAAACGCCCCCGGTGCTCACAGTCGTTTCCGTCCGCAGCACACATCGATATCCAAAGAATTGCTACCCGACGGCTTGGTCGTTGACTTGGTTGCTGATCATGCCGCTGCTGACGACGGTGTGGATGGTGCTGCTTGGGCGGCACTACAGGAAAGAAGACCCTCCGTTGCCTACCGACCCAAAGTCGCCAATCACAGACAACCTCAATCGCCTCCTCACGCAGGCCGAGGGCCACACCCGCGATACGTCATTGAAGTATCAAGAAGCCGTCCTCATCGCAGATGCAGCCGGCGATGACTGCCGCGCGTTGTTGGAGGCTATCAAAACCATGCACCGCGACGCCAGGGAGACCCGCTCGACAGGTGTGGCCGACGCACTCCGTCGCTCCATCGAGATCGGGGAACGGCAGATGGAGCAAGCACAGACTGACAGGGGGTGTAAGCTGGTGAGGGCCTGGGAGCTTCGTTATCAGCGCGACCAAGCGGTGGATGATGAGACCATGGCGAGAGAGAAGCTTCGCGAGCATCTCGCTGGTCGTGAGAGCAAAAGCGATGAGCGCGAGGAGGACCCGGCGCAAGGCGAAGGGCAGAGTGCCAAGGCTGAGCAGTCTCAAGGAGATTCGCACCAACAGCAAAGCCGGCGAACGGAAGGCGCTCAGCAGAAGCCAATGCCAAAGCGGGCCACTGGCGAGAGGGAGCGGCGGCGGGCGCAGGCGGAGAAGGCTTACTGGGCGCGGCAGCGAGAGGAGCAGCGGCAGTGGCGGCAAGCGAGAGGCGGCTATCGGGACGACGACGATCCCTACGCGAAGATCAAGCAACGCGAGCCGATCGCCCAAGCAAACATCGACGCCTTCTTCGCAGCATCGAAGTTGGCCTTTGCAGACTACGCAGTCATGCGTTGCTTTCCAGAGCCGGAGCTGACCGCCCGCTGCGCTTCACTGGCCTGCCGCCGGGAGGAGGACACCAGGACCCTGCTCACCTGCCCCTGCGCGATCAAAACCGTCTTCGGCGGCCTCGACAAAAGCCAGTTGAAAGCGATCAGGCTCCAGTACCACCCCGACAAGTTCGCGCGGTGCGAGGAAAGCATTCGCGCCGGGTTCCAGGCGAAGGCGTAGGAGATGTTTGTGATCCTAGAGGCGATGTATCGTTCGTAGCATGTTATGGTCGATGACATACGATCGTATGTGTGTGAGCATTGTCCAGTGACTCCAAACCCTCCCCTGTTCCTTAGCTCATAGCTTCCCAAGGCGGCTTTGTAGGGAGATCATACGCCTCGTCAGCCTGCCCAACCCAGCAGCGATCATTCACTTCGCCTAGTTTGGCTCACGGTTTGGCGAATGTGCTTTCGCGACTCGTCTCTACTGAGGCGCCCACTTCTTCAGCCAGGCTTCGACGTATCGCTCGATCAGCCCGTCCGAGACAGGGTCAACAGCCGTAGCTACCGAACGACAGTCTTTCTCAGTTCTGAACGTCTCGAAACGTAGGCCAGGCGCTTCCACATCCTGCTGTGCTTGAGACTCGTCGCCTTTGTCTGTTGCAGCACCGTACTTCCGCTGCCAAAAGTCGATAAGCTTGATACTCGGGTTCTTCGCCGGATCTTGCTCGCTTCGCTTGAGACGTTCCAGCCACTCCGCCGGGCTGACGACATCGAATGCTGGGAGACTCGTTCGCTTAAGCGCTGGCAAGAAGTCTTGCTTCCAGCTAAACAGCCGCGGGTTGATCAGATGATAGACCAGGTCGCTATCGTCTGCAAGCTGCCCCGATTCCGGAAACGCGATATCTAGGATGGCTTCCGCGCAGAGATCAACCGGGAGCCAGGACGGTCGCTGGAGTAGGAGAGTTAGCTGCAGTGCAATAGCCGTGCAGGGGATATCACGTACCTCATCCAATGCTGGCAAAGCGTTTACGGTCAGTGCACTTCTGATCATCAACGCCACAGCCTCCGTCTCGTTCCAGTCGGCGTTCACGCGATCGCCAGATAGTTGTCCGATCCTAAGCACTCGTGCGTGCAAGCCAGCTCCCCGCATAGCATTCCTTACAATGTGCTCCGTAACCAGCTTGCTGCGGCCGTAGCCCATGTTCTGTGCGTGACTCAGGTCCTCAACAGCGGACTCCGTAATGGTCGCCGGTCTCGGTGTACCACTAGCTGCGGAGACGGAGCTGCAGAAGAAGAACTTGGCTGGAGTTGGGTGTGTGACTCGTAGACAAAGATTGATCAGGTTGTGCGCACCACGAATATGTTGGCCTTCGAATGAGCGGACACCGAGGTTGAAGTTGACGGCCCAGGCGCTATGGATGACGCACGTTAGGGATGAGAGTAGATGCTGGAGCTGATGTGCTTCGAGGCCAAGGTTGACTTCGCTGAGGTCGCTCGGTAATGCTCTAAGCTTCGCCGATTCGGTGTCTGTGAGCTGGATGTTGCGTGATGCCAGAGATTGCATCAAGCGTGCGCCGGCGGCAGCTTGTCCTGGTGCTCTGACGAGAGCCCATACTTCGGCTACATGGGAGCGTTTGACCAGCTCAGCCACAATCCATGCTCCCAGATTGCCGGTGGCGCCTGTCACCAGCTGGACTGCGTGTCAGTGATCAGACTGTACATGTTGGGACAGGTTGTCGTTGACTTACCACGACATCCTTTTCCGGCGGCACTCTGCTTGTCGCAAAGTGTTGGGTGAAATGCGAATACTTGTCAATCATCTCCCGCATCGCATCGAGCTCGTTCTCGTCTTCCGCAACCTCTCCCGTTCTGAGCTGAAAGAGATGTCTTGCCAGTGCCCTGACATTACCCTTCTCGAACACCACATTCTGGCTCACACTGTCTCCTTTTGCACCCAGGTCCAAGTTTTGCTTGATGATTCTCCACATCCTTGTAGTCTGCAGGCTGTCGACGCCGGCAGAGAAGATGTCCGTCTCGGCATCGGGTAGCGGTACCCTCAGATCCTTGCGGAACCTTTCGAGCAAGAACACTTCGAGCTCTGCAGTACTTAGCTTCATAGTACCGGACTGGTCGTGCTCGAACGCTTGATAGGTTCTGTCGATATCATCCGCAAACTGTTGATACAACTGAGCGCGGATAAATGTTCCCTTGTCCGTCCGTGGGTAGACCACGTCAGCTCCCTTTACAATGACTAGCTCTCTGGGTATACGTGAGAAGCTCTCAGCCCTGATGTTCGCTGCTTCCACTGACGGCCAGACTGCATCCAGGAATTCGTCGTCGGGAATCTCGGCTGCCCGCTCACTCTTAAAGATAATCACGCCTGGTACAGTGCGCTGGAAGCCGAAGACTGCGGCTTCTCTCACCAGCTCGTCTTCCCGTATGCGGCCTTCGAGAGGAATGGGAAGGACCTTCTCACCATTGACAAGTGTGATACGGTCATCTAGCCGGGCGAGGTACTTGTAGAAGTTCGACTTGGCGGGATCCGGGTGGCGAGTGAAAAGATCTGCGGTGCGGAAAGAGTTTGGAGGGTTGTCCGAGTTGGACGGGCCTTTCGAGGGCAAGCCATCTAGTGCAACGCACTCGAATACTCCGGGAGCGATCTCATCCATCAGTGTGTAGTCCGCGACGGGCCTGTGCAGACGCATGTAGCTCCATTCAATGTCTCCTGGGGGGCGGAACGAAGTCATGATCTGGCCAGTTTCAGTGCTGGAGGGTCGTCAGTGCGCTTCTTGCGTGCAAGCTCCAAGTGCTAATAAGCAGTACTCACGCTCCATAATTCGCGACGAGATTGACGCCCTTGGACACCAATCTATCACCCAGATCATCGGGGCAGCTGCTTCCGCCGTAAAGTACCAGTTGTGCCTTCGCCAACTCCGCAATGCCATTGTCCGTCTCCGCCAGCAACTTCAGGACGTAGGGCACCGCGCTCACCTGCTCCGGCTTCGCCACTTTCATAGCCTCGAGAAGATTCTGCCCCGTGACTGGGAAGGCATAATTACCAAAGTACATTGGCTGCTTCATGTAAAACGCCCGGCCGAGCTCCATCAAAGCGTGACTGTGAAACAGTGGGGACACGCAGAAGACACGCTTTGCAAAACTCTTGCGGAAGTTGGCAAGGCATTGGTAGTGCGTCAGGAATATCGGCTTCGGGAAGCCGGTGGAGCCAGAAGAGTGCACAATCCATGCCAGTTTTCGGGACTCCTTGACTGGATCGCAGTCCCGTGTAAAGGGAAGAGCTTGCCGGTTACGGTAGTCCTCGCGGCATAGAAGTGGTACCATCTTGCATGGCCGCTCATCGTTGATCTCTTTGGCCGTTGCTTGAAAGGCTTCTGATGTGATGATCGTGCTACAGTCCGCCATGCCCATCAGGCGTGCATATGCGGGTGCTGTCAGCCTTGTGGACAAGAACAAGACGGCCCAGCCGAGCCGACTCAGTGCAAAGGTGGTGATGATGGTCTCGAGACTGGAGGTCGCGAGCAAAGCAACTACAGGTGCCTTCTCTTGACTCGCATCCTGTCAATCGTCAGCGGGTGCGGGTACTGAGTGTATCGTGCACTTACTGCAGGCTCAAGGCCAAGCTCGATATAGCGAGCACATGCAGCATCAGTGAAACTGTCAAGCGCTTTCGCTGTATGCTCTTCGTAGTCCGACACTCCCTTTGCAGGGTAGCATATCAACGGAGGCTCAGCTGGGTCTGCGGCGTGAGACTTCAGGAGCCCGTCAATGGTTAAGAACTTCTCGATTGGAGGGTGCGAGGAGTGATCGTTACTGAGCCGTACAGGTGCTGTCTGCAGGCCAGCCGATGTTACGGTCTGCGTGGTGGTTGCCATTTTCTATGCAGTACAATGGAGAGGTGAGCAATTTCGAGATGGTAGTATGGGAGCAGGAGATGTATGGAAGCAGGACTATATGCTTATACGACAGTCGCAGATGATGGACATCGGATACACTTGTCTTGTTTTCCGCCTTGTGGGCAGAAGACATTGCATGTGGTTTGGACTCTTCAAGCCTTTAAGGCTATACAACAGGCGTGCAGAAGCACTCCCCTACTCCGCACGATCGGCAGGTGGAAAAGCACCTCAACTTCTCCGCACATGTGCTCCGCAATTCGATGGCATATCCGCCGGATCAAATGTCGCCGAGTGCACCGTTTTGGACTCGCGTCAAATACCTCCTCTCATCTGTCATATCCAGTACATCACGTCTGTACTGGCGCGGTATGGTATGGCGGATGGCTCTATCATACAGACAGTATGAGGACGAAGAAATCACGCGCGAGAGTACGAATCGCAGAGAGACACTCTGCTTTTGCGCTGCTCATACAGGATCGACAACACAGACCGTGGCATCACTCACATGGTCTATATCACACCTCCCCAGGCGCCTCGAATGGGTGACCTGCGTCAGAAATGATCACGAAACCATGCGCTTGCGGTGGGCTCCACTAAGCAGCTGCTATGCGCCGTTGAGCAGATCGCCACCGACAGACAGGTCCAAGATTCCATTGACAAGAGGACCGATGATCTGGTCGATCACATGTCACGCTTGTGTGGGCTCTTGAAGTCAAGGTCCTGGTGCGTACGTTCGTGCGCGAGGAGCTCATCTGCTGCAGCCGGATTGCGCTCAACTGCGACGGCCTTCGCTGCATCTTCCTCGCTGAGCAGCTCGGCTTGGTGTAGGTCCGCGTATGGGCACGCGCTGGCAAGCGCGAGCGCAGGCAGAACAGCCGCAACGGAGATGATGACGGCCGTCACATTGCCCGGTCTGAAAGATGCTTTCGTGTGCTGATGTTTCTATCCGGGTGGCTTCTGGACGATGCTTTACAGACAACAAACGATGGATGGCATAGATGCGCACCGCCTCGTCAGAGGAATCAATGCTCCGGGCAACGCAATATATTGGATCTTTGAGTTTATCAGACTACTGCTGCCTGCAGTGCGGCGATCATCATCTACAACAAGCCAGCGGGCATGGAGCACGCAACGCGAGCACCACGAGCCAAATATTCCGTCGCAAGTCAAAGAATCCACGCTTTCCGTGGCACAATCATGGCCACCGACTCAACCAAGCATGCTTCGATTCCAGGTTGTTGTCTCTTGAACTCCTCACTCCCTCCGAGCATCCTCCACTACAACCGAATTACCCCATAATAATGTGAGTTCAGTTGCGGCGTCTTACGTCGACTCGGGAGTCATCACAGTCACAAAGCTCTCAATCCGGTATTGCTATATCATGCAGCGCTCCTGGGGTCTTGGTCAATCCTACCGAGAGATCAGAGCGCCGTCATATGTTTTAAGCGCCACTACAGCGCGAGTCGCTCCCTAGCCACATGCGCGGTTCGCATGGCAAAGACATGTGAGCCTTTTCTTTGTTCCACACACGTGGAGTGAGTTGGCGCGCATATGCTTGTTCTCGATCTCTTCACCGGACAATGGACAAAAGCGAGCTTGAGTTTGCCATCCTGCCGTTTGCGGATGGCAGAACAATGACTTGCGCTACTCCATCAATAGCCTACTCGCGACACACGGTACAGTCTCCCTACCGTGTCTAGTGAACAGTGATCATATCCAAACCCCTGCGTTTTAAACACATCCACACCAAGCAGAACAGATCTTCCAACCGCTTTGCACATAACACACACGATGCAGTTCACGACAGCCACCCTCCTCGCCGTCCTCGCCGCCAGCGTAGCGGCAAAGCACCACGAGAGCTCCAAATGGGGCCGGCTCGCCGGTAAGTGCGAAGGGTATAACCGATCTCGGAGACCAAAACTGACTTATACCCTTCGGTATGGGCAGAGGGCACCCCGACCGCCCTGGCCCAACTCTCCGTCACCAGCGCGCCCGCGCACCACCACGGCCACATTGCGCACGCGGCGCGCGGCCTGAAAGCCGACTGGGAGAAGTTCACCAGGAAGTTCGACCAGGGCGCGCAAAAGGCCGAGTCGGAGATCAAGCATGCGCTGACGCACTACCCGTGAAGAACGTGATCGGGGGTCGTTCCGGCTTAGATGGAGCATTTGTGAGCGTAGCGTTGGGGAAGACAATCGGGAAGATTACAATCCCGTGGAAGGCGTGGTGATCGGAAAGCATGGGCTAGCGAGATTGATGGGGTCGGGGAAGGAGAAACAGCGGGTGCAAAAGCAATTCGTCGTGGACATTTTTGCGCCGTGGACGTTTCCGGTAGAGGAAGGAGTGTGCTCGACGGCGAAGCCAGTTGCCGACATCCCTTTGTAGAAGTTGCGCTATTGCAATATATCCTTTGCCTCCCACCACTACCACTCCCGAGACAACACGTTCGATTTGCGGTAGACCCGAGGAAGTTCGCGTGTGATCCCTAAACCCGACTGGTCGGCTCCTTCCGTCTGTCCCAGCGCCAAGGAACGAGAACGGCCAACACACGCACGGGTAAGGTAGGTACGCTTCCACACCACAAATCACCAAGCACTCCACCTCCCGCAAACACTCGAAAATGAACCGAGCACCATATCATGTGTTATACGGGGTGCTTGCGCTGCGGGGTGAAGGCGCTGTCCCGTATGAGGGTGTCACAAGCTCGCCTGCTACCTTCCTTGCTTGTGGGGTCTTGGGACGGTTTGCTGGAGCTTTGGGCGTACATGGAGCTGGCTAGGGATGCATTATGAGCACAGTGTAGTGCGCCTGTTAGGTTTTTCGTCAGCATCGCGCAGTCCAGGATTTCGAGTGTGCGGAAAAGCGTTTGTGGCGTTGCGGCGTTGGTTCAGATACAATGGGTTATCAACAAGATTGGTTCTGCCCCGTCTTGAAACATATTTGGACATTGGATATCATCATGTTGCGCGGGAATGGGGTGTGGAATTGGATGGGTGGAGGATGACTCACCCATAGCTGCCGGAGGACACTGGGATGGCGGATCATCGAGGCCTTTGCGGTAGCGAGTCGCGCAGCCATCTGCGTTGCTAAGCGATGAGAGCCGTGTTCGGGAGCTTTCGCGCGAGGGCGTTCGTTGAATGTAGCACTCAGCTCCAGCCCAATTTGCTCAGCCAGCCACCGCTCTCTGTCTCCTTGCCCACCAGCTCACCCGCCACTGCAGTTGCAGCAGCCTCCCTTTGCACCGTCTCGGCCTTAGGCTTCAGCTCAAACACCCAGGTCGTGCCAAAGTGGTGACGCCGTTCGTTAACCACTTCCAAACCCGTCTGGCGCGCCGCCTCCTCGACCAGCGCGCCAATATCGCGGTTGTACCAGCAGCCATGGATCTCCGCGTGCTTCTGCGCCGAGTTATCCAGTATGTTGTTCACCCACGGCATGTAGCTCCTGCCGTGCTCCAGCAGTAGGATGCGTGCCTGCGGGTTAGACGTATCGAGGTGCTGGACCATGTTCGTGAGCAAGGCCGCCGGAGACGGTGTACTGCACAGTCCCATCGTCTGGATGATGGTGTCGTACTTCCTACCCGTAGGCGCAAGGGGCATGCTGTCCAATGCCGAGCCAGTCATGAAGCGGACTTGCAGGGTCTGCTTCAGCCGGCTCATCTCCTTCTGGCTGCCGAACAGCGCCGCCCACTTCTTCCGGCACACCTCGACCATCTGCGGACTCAGGTCGACGAAGGTGAGACTGTCCACCTGGCCCTCCTTGCCGATGTCGTAGTAGCCCAAGTTCCGGCCGGTGCCGCAGCTGACCTCCAGCACGTGGCCGGTGCATTTCTGCGACAGCTTCTTCCGCAGCCCATTGACGCCCATGAGCAGCTCCGAGAAGCCGACCTCGCTGTCGAAGGCGGCAGCCGTGTAGTCATACCGCTCGGCCACGTCGGTCTGCTGGGCCAGCTCGGCGATGGCGGGGTTGCGGCAGGGCTTGCTGGCGGCCATGTAGAGCTGCAGGCAGTAGAAGCCGAGCCCGGCGCCGACGAGCGAGGAGAGGGCCCATGGCAGGGCGCGAGCCCTTGCAAAGGCCGACGGGTCCGCCGCCGACGATGCTGGGCCGATGGGCTGGGATGGGTCGATGGCTTTGGCCGGCTCTGCTCGAGGCACGCGGGTCGGAGGTCGGGCGGTCGACGCCCGGCGGAGCGCGGTGACTACATGTCGAGGGACAGCAGCGCGTGGCATGAGCGACGAACACGCCGTTGCCACTGGACCCGGTGCTGAGAAGACGCTGCCCGATGGATGTCGAGATAAGGTAAGAAAGAAAGGGAAAGGAAGCAACCTTCATACCTCCCTGAGGTAGGTAGATCAATTTGCATGCATTGACCACCAATGCCCGGCCGGCGAAATTCGACCCACCTCACCACTCGCAGTCCACCCGACTCCACCGCCCGCCAGCGCCGCAGATAGCTTCTTTGTGCTTTTTGATATGCGCTGCGCCCTCTGTAAGTGGGACCCATCTGTATATATACTGCAACGTATGTCGTTCCTTCCGTGACCTCTCATCTTGTCTCCGATCCCAACCTTCCCACCACACTCCAGCTCGCGAGCTACGTCCCACCATGGCCTCCTCATCAAAAGAACTCCCGTCTTCCATCCTCATCATCGGCTCCGGAGTCTTCGGCCTCAGCACCGCCTACGCCCTGGCCAAACGCGATGCCTTCAAGCACACCAAAATCACCCTCCTCGAGCGCATGGACTTCCCCGCCCCGGACGCCGCCAGCATAGACACCTCCCGCATCATCAGGCCCGACTACCCGGACCCGGCCTACGCCGCCCTGATGGCCGAGAGCCACACGCACTGGCGTGGCGACTTTGGCGCCGAGGGCCGGTATACCGAGTCCGGGCTATGCCTCGCCACAGACCACCTTGAGACGTCCACCGCAGATGCGTCGGGGACCTACGTAGGCAAGTCGCTGGAGAACGTGAAGAACCGGCTCGGTCTCAAAGTAGGCCGACGTGAGGATGGAGGGCAGGTCGAGCCCCTCGCCAGCGCGGCGGATGTCAACAGGGTAATGGCGAGTATGGGCGGCGACTGCGGCCAGAGCGGCTACGTGAACTGGACCTCCGGCTGGGCGGACGCCGAGGCCGGGATGCGCTACATGCGCCAGCTCGTCGCCGCCACCGGCCGCGTGGAATTCCGCACGGCCGAAGTCAAGCGCCTGCACTACAGCCAAAGCAAAGTCGAGAGCGTCGAACTCGTCTCTGACGAGCACTTGCAAGCCGATCTGGTCATCCTCGCCACGGGCGCCTGGACCCCGGCCCTCGTCGACCTCCGCGGCATCGCCAGCGCCACGGGCCAAGCCATCGCCTACATCGACCTCACGCAAGCCGAGCAGGCCCGGCTGGGCAGCAGCCCGACGCTCCTGAGCGAGAGCAGCGGCATGTACATCATCCAACCCCGCTCCCGGCAGCTCAAAATCGCCCGCCACGGCTACGGCTACGCCAACCCGGTCAGCATCCCCCACCCGGAGCGGCCGGCAGCCTCGGGGGAGAGGGTCACCGTCAGCCTGCCGCGCACCAAGCAGAGTGATCCCGCTCTCGCGATCCCGCCCGAGGGCGATGCAGCCTGCCGCGCCTACCTGGCCAGAACGATCCCGGAGCTCGCCGAGCGGCCGTGGACGCGGACGCGGATCTGTTGGTACACGGACACGCCCAATGGGGACTGGTTGATTGACTACCACCCTGTCTACAGCAATCTATTCCTGACGACGGGAGGGAGCGGGCACGCGTATAAGTTTTTGCCGGTGGTCGGGGAGCGGGTCGTGGATATCATGTTGGGGGAGGATCGGGATGCGCTGGGGGCGCAGGTGCGGCGGAAGTGGCGGTGGCCGGAGGGGAAGAAGGCCGGGGAGGGGCCGCAGCATCATGTCTGGACGGACGATTGGAGGGGTGGCGTGAAGGGCATGATTCTGGATGAGGAGCTTGCGAGGCGCGAGATCACTGGGCTGGAGAAGGCACGTTTGTAAAGCGGGGCAGCCTGTGCTGCTGTCCGACGTATTGTAGCGACCATCGCGAGCCCCCCTTGCCCTCATCGGAGCCGTGGGCCGTCTGCGCCCTTCCTGCAAGACAAGCATCTGCTTGGCCTCGTCCGACGTCAGCACGCCGGCGCACAACGCTGGCGTTAAGGCGCGTGGCCTCCTTCTTGAGCGATCTCGAGGCAGCGGTCTCGCGGGTCTGGAGGGCGGGTTGGGCTTCCATGTTTCTGTGATGGGAGTGAGATCTCGAACTGGTTTCTTGGGCGTCACGGTAGACACGGAAAGATACTTGGTACAATACCGGGAGCCGCGGCTTCTTGGGGTAGCGATTCCGCCAGCCGACGAATGTGCTTTGCGAGACTCACGTTATGAGCGTGCTCCTTGAGCTCTTGCACGGATAGGTAGCACGTGGTCACTGAGAGCCCCTGCAAACCATTGCCGAGCGAAACATGAGGGCGAGGGTACAGGCACAATGATAAGTACACCACGCCCTACTGGCTAGTCACGTACTCCTGTTCGTTCACGAAGTCACGCCCGGTGTAACGCGCCGCTGGCAATGGACCCTCGAGCCGGCGAGTTACCACCGTAGCCGTGCTGTACGCACCTTTTTGCCCCCCAAGCCCGCGTCACTCATTGAAGCCGTAGAAACTACGTCTCAAGATTCACCATCGATGATCCTATCCTCCCGAACACGCTCCGCAAGCAGCTCACAGCCGCTCCTGCCATGCCCGAGTCTCAGCATCTCGCTTCTTCACGACTCCAGTACAACGTTCAGGAGAGCCCCGTACGCCGACCGCGCTCGGCAGGAGGCTGCTCCAGCTTCCTCTCACGTGTCCTCAGTACTACAATGTGCCTCCCATAAGCCGTTCGCTGCCTGTCCAGCGCGACGACCTCCCGCCTGCTGCTGCATCCCAACTTTGGCCCAAGCGTCCCAAAAGCCTCGCGAAGCCTGGTCCATCTGCAGTAAAAGCATCTCGATCCCCTCCCAGCCTCCTCCCATGCTCTAGCATATCCCGCATGAGCGCATCAGCCATGTCAAGATAACTAGCCCCGGACGGCACCAATCTACGCTCAGCACGAGGCCGGCCGCGACACAGATATAGTGCTGCTCGTCGATCTCGCGGGGGGAGCAACGGCCGCAGGAGCGTGTCAATGCCTCCAAGTTTCCTTATGCCGACTTCGTAGCGGCCAACGCCCGATGGAGAAGGAGCGGCGGGCTTAGCAAAGCGTAAGTGTCCCAGCATGCTCGCCTGAGCGCTTTGGTCACTCACACGACGAGGCTCATGATGTTGCAGGCTTGGCTGTTAAACGGCGCTGCGCCAGCCAGGTACTCCGTGTACTGGGAAGCACTAAGACGGTGTCGTGCTTGATGCAGAAGAGCGCATACCCATCATCCACGGCTGGGAGATCGAGGCCGGCGGGCTGCTTGATCGTTGTTCGTGTTGGTAGGATATAGCAGTTGCGAACATCAGTGTCAAGCGCACCCCTGCCGAACTTCACGTCCTTCCTCGACTGCGTCGATGGCGTAGCAAACGATGGCTCACGCTCTGCCATTTGTAAGCCAGTCCTTGCTGGTCGCGAGCAGAGCAGACCAATGCACGATGCAGCAGTAAAGGCATACAGAGAGAGCGCGGCTCACGGAACAATGCATGAGCGGTTTGCACATGACCAATGAGCTGTACACCTAGGTGGCAAGCACACACAACAAGCGACTGATGATCACATCATATTCGGCATTCGGTGCACTACCTAAGCCATGACCACCCTCTAAAGCCATCGTCGTCGTTGTGCTCTCTGCCTCTGCCTCTGCCTCTGCCAGCTACCAAATGCTGATCTCGCAGGGAAGTGTCCGTGTCGGATACGAAGAGCACATCATCCGGGCCCTTCGCTCACCGCCATCGCCAATCTCAATAGCCCTCAGGCACAGACCAAGCTGATTCGTAGAAGCGCCTTTGCAGCTGGCGCCGCCGCTGCTGCCACTGCGGGCGCATCATTCTATTTAAGTTTGCTTTGACGAAACAATCTTTTTGGGGGGAAAGGATCTGACTATCCCGAGTGAAAAGCCTCCATGCACGAGGCTGTCGAAGAAACGCCGATAACACCGCGCCATGCATGGGAAAACAATCGGTCGTATCGAAGGACGAGGCAAGTTTTGCCGCACGTGCTGCTGGCGGAGGAGCCGGCGGGGACGAGGGCGCAAGCATCACCGGGTCGGTGAGGTGGCATCAAACCTCTCGAATCGTTGGTGGTACAAGCCGGTCGTGATACTGATACACAATGCTGTTGGGTAAGGTCGCTCTAGGTCTTGCGGAAGTCCGAGAGCACCGGATAGATGAGCTCGAACGCCTGGTAGATCTCCTCGCGGACTTTCGCGCCCGTGAGGACGATCTTGCCACTGACGAAGATGAGGAGGACGATCTAGAGGATTGTGTGTCAGTAACCGTCTCGAGAGGAAGCATGTCGCAGGAGGGACAGTCTCAGGGAAGAAGACTGCCCCAAGGCGGAGCATGAGTTGCAACATACCTTCGGCTTCATCATCCGGTAGATCAGGCCAGGGAAGAGTTCGGGCTCGTATGAGCTGAACATGTGATGGCGGGACGCGAGACCTTCGAGGCGGATGGGGAACTTGATGTCGCACGATCCGACAATGTTCTGGATCTTGAAGTCGGTGAATTTCGCGTTGAACCCGAGCTTCTGGATGATGCGGGCGTACTTGCGAGACGCAAGCTTGGAGTCATCTGGGTGCAGAGTCAGCACATGTCTCCGAAAGAGTCATACGTAAGCATCTCATACCCTCGCTTTTTGCGCCTGTGACGACCATCTTTCCGCTTGCGAAGATCAACGCAGTCGTCTTCGGCTCGCGAATGCGCATGATGACGGCGGCGAAGCGCTTGGGGTTGTACTCGGCGTTGCGAGCCTGCGATATCACGTGGTCAGCGTCAGTACCTTCCGACTGAGGGACATCATGCGTACGTGAAGCGCAATCGTCTTCAGGTCCAGGCGACAGTCTAGGTTGACGGTGGCGACGATGTTCCTGAACGAAAAGAGTCAACACCCACGTGATCTGCGAAGACAGACACAGAGGCGATACTCACTGCAACGTCGGGACGATGCCACTGACCCCCTGCCCAGCACCTGGCGTCGCAGCGGGCGTGTTGGGAGTCACCCCAGTGCCTGGCTGCTGCGCCGCGGTGCTGCCTCCATGCGCCTGGCCGTTCACGAAGCCGTTCTTGCCATCTTTCTCAGATGAAGGCGGAGACAACTGTCCCGTGCCGTTCGAGTAGCCCATGCTCAAGCTGGCTGGAGCAGTGAACACCTTGGCCTGCTCGGCGTTGGTAGGGTGGGTAAGGTAGGCAGCCTCCATGATGACGGCAGTGGTATGCTCTCTGGCCGACGAGGCTTGGGAGTGCGCTCGGTTGTCTTCTGAACTGATCTCTTGTCCGTCCCGTTCGGTGACCACGTGCGGCTGCTAAGACTCTGCTTCTGAAGACGGCTTTCTTGTGCGCGTGCTTCTGGTCGCGAAGTAGCCGGAGATCTTGAAGTAGTGCGATCAAATAGATCGGTTTGGCGGCGCACGTGTGTTTGGTCGTGCCGGCACTTTCGAGAAGTCAAGCGAATGATTCTCGGTGCGGTGAATGAGGGTGCGCTTGTGACTGTGACTGGTCGCAAGGGTGGTTTGAAGGCGCTTTGACCGGCAATGGGCCTTCCGGGAGTATTAAAGAAGCGCACACCAATGAACGGTAATGCGACTGATGAGAGAGTGAGTTGGAGCCGTGAAGTGGCAGGTCCGACGGTTGCGACCGTGCAGGGACCACTTTTTGTCCTGAGGCTGCGCCTGAGCAGAGAATGACACGTGTCGGCCGGGAAAGCAGTCGACACCGGAAAAGGCGAGTTCTGTGACTCCCAAACTTCTTCAATACGGAGGCTACGGAGGCTGTGGTGATGGCGGCGATGCTTGCGCTGAGAGGTGGTCGGGAACAACGAAGCAGCCGGAGGGGATTTTCCAAAAAGCTCAAAGGTGGGCGCAGGCCGGGGTATAAGTACTCAGCAGCGGGTGGGTCCGTGCGCCCCCTTTTTAAGTCGCATGTGACGCTGCAAACGCTGCAAACGCTGGCAACACCTGTCGCTATTCACCAAAGACGCTGCATTTGCCATGCGCTGACCACCACGACAGGCGCTGCTCACATGCAGTGTATGAGTCCACTTTGCGCTGCAGCAGAGTAGGAGACAGTCTGGCAAAGAAGCAGCTGATGGTTGTTGGTTTGAGAAGCAGGATGGCGCACAGCGAAGACTCTTCACCGGCCGGCCCTAGGCTGTGAGTCATAGCCCCACCAACTACGCAACACGCTGAGCGTATCGATCAAAAGCACGGAATCGGCGCGAAGGAACTGCTATATGATTGCTGCTCGGTCTGCTAGTCTCTATATTGGTGCTGCGACGGACTGTAACAATAAGAGTGGAACAAGGTGTTAAAATGATGATATACAAAGAAAGCGGCTTGCTTGAGATTTGGACGGCTCGAGGACGGCTTAGCAGCCTGACGGTCAGCCTTAGGCTGCCTTCCTGTGGCGAAGTGCGCGAGACGTGATGCGATGAGGAA
The DNA here is from genome assembly GCA_035135055.1 of Oleoguttula mirabilis. Lineage (NCBI taxonomy): Eukaryota > Fungi > Ascomycota > Dothideomycetes > Mycosphaerellales > Teratosphaeriaceae > Oleoguttula > Oleoguttula mirabilis. Next base: position 168,509 of record JAVFHQ010000044.1, on the reverse strand, counting down.
GGAACTAGTGGCGACAAGCATACGTTGGCCCTGAGGCAGACAACGCAAGGAACTGCGTGCAAATGCGATTGATCAGGCTTTTTCTGGTGCAAGTGACATGTGCTCCATAGCGACTATGTAGCAGTCGAACAGCGATGTGCATGGTTCAACGAATATACCCGATGGTACCTATATCTGGGTCGCGCAGGCGCTGGTTCTACATAGATCAACCAAAAGAAGTCGCACGTTGAGCTCCTCCCCATCGTCTTGGGTTCGCTCCTTCCTCTTCCGACGTGTGACCGTACGAAATACCTCGCCACTGACGCCGTGACCTTTGGCATGTGCCCTCTTTCGAGCCTTACCAGTGCGCCTCCATAAAAAAGCATCACTGTCTAGACCAAGCGAAGACCGAGACGGGCAAAGAGCAGCCACCCGGTACAGCATGATCATTGGTGGGGGTAAGAGTGAAGCAACGATAGAGAGAAGTGGTTGATGGCTCAACGCAAGTTGAGACGCTTCTGAATTGCTCTGCGCCACAACTCCAACGCAGCCAAGTCCGCCCGCCAGCAGGCCAGCAGGCCAGAGTCGTACGCTCCATCGTACATCTACTGATACATGTATAGCCGCCAGCAGCATCCGCGAAAGCCTGCTTGCCGCGCTCAAAGGCCGTTTCGCATGTGTTTCCAACGAGCTCGCGCTCTCGCCAATCTAATCCTACACTCTGTTGCTTGCTGTCTCCAGTATCCCATACAATCTGTTGCTACTAACACATTGCTTGTCCCTGGACCCAAGGCGTTGATTGCGTATGCCTAGTACGCATCGAACATGTCGTCCAGCTCTGCCAATTCAATGTTCTCGGGGCTTTGCAGGGCGTCCCAAGCGAACGCGGCGTCGGGGAGCACCATCTCCTTGGTGTGGCTGAGGTCGAGCGATAGATGCTCCATCGGCTCATCGCAACGCTCCACCTTGTGTGGTGAGAGTCCGGTGTCGATCCTTAGGCTGTCTTGCGGCAGGAATACGGGACTGCTGAACTCCATCATGTGTTGCGCAGAAGGCATCGACAGGTGTTCGGCATCACCGAAGAGTGCAGCAGCATCATCACTGGCTTTCAGCGCGACGCTCGCTTCTGTATCTTCAATAGACATGCTAACGCTCATTGCGTCCTGGTCGGCACCTGCCTTTGCGTCTTCTTGATCCATGTTGACATCTTGTTGCTGGCTGTTGCGACGTAGTTGAGCTTGCTCGTACAGCTGGCTAGCCGTTTGCTTGAAGTCACGCTCTTCATGTTCCAGCTGAGGGCTTGCCGCGCGGCGATGGTGCGACAAGCTCGAGGATCGGGAGTCGCGCGCTATTGAGTTTCGGCTGGAGAAGGGTCCACCGGGTGTTGGCGGATGCTCTGCGTTCGTCTCGTCTAGCTCCGGTGACGAAAGGTCTACTTCCGGCGAGGGTGACAGTGCTGTTCGTTGTCTATTGTAACGTTCGTCCTCCTCATCAGCCGCCGACGCCGACGATAACGACGGTGAGATGATGCGCTTTGGTTGTGGGAGAGGGTCCGCGACCTCCGGTATAGGTTGGTGAGGCGTAGTGGTAAGGTAGAAATACAGTCGGCGAGGGTGGACGGGCGAGAGGTCCTTGGCCAGTGGACACGGGCTGATGGCGGGCCATGTTCGGTGGAGGTAAGCGGTCAGTCGGGACGAGATGAGCGCGGAAGGATTGGCCGACCTGCGGACTACATTAGCATGACATCGCAGTGGTACTCAGGGGAATGAACTCACTTCTCGACGCAATGTAGGTTTGTCGCAAGCACGTAGGCAAGCTCCTTGACCAGATGCGGTCTGTTGCCCGTCTTCTCCAGCTGCTGTATGGTCCCAACCACAATATCGTCGCTGATCCCTTCGACATCGACCTTGTTGCTGCCTTCTGCGGCCGGTGACGGTGGAGGCGACAGCTCGGTAATTGTCGCGGGCCTCAGCTTCTCCTCTTTGATGCGGATGGAGGTCGTTCGAGGTGGGCTCATCAGACCCGTTGACGGAGCATCTGTATGCGACCGTTTGCTCTTCTTGACAGGAGGTTCCTCGCCTTCCACGATGGTGTTGGGCGGTGAGGGATGCGACACAGCTCGTGATCTCTTGGGTAGTATGATGCCGAGCTCGGAGAGAGACAGCGATTTCCGTCTGGTGTTGTATGGCATGTTCGCGTGGTTATCGCAGGACAGTGTAGGGTCGAGAGCATCAGACGATTGTAGAACAGACGACGGTAGTTGTTGCGACAGAGGGTTGCCAAAAAAAGCTGACAGCCTGGCACGCAGCTGTTGATGGAATGCTGGCAGCTAGCAGCTCGTCGCGGCGATGATTGGCTGTGACGCACGACCTTGCATATGCACTCTGCAAGGCGATTCGCTGTTGCACTGCTATTTGCTGCACCCGGTGTGAGATGTGATGTGTGAGATGTGTGAGTGATGCGACGGCGATGGTGTGTGGAGCACCAGTGATGTAGACTTCAGGAGGCGTGTCTCATGGACTCGGAAAGGCGACCGCGAAAAGTTCGGCACGACGACCAGTAAACTTTCGTGGCGGCGGCGACGACCAACGTTTGGGGCAGCTTCAGGCGACGTTATGATATGTTATCCTCCAATACGACAAATGTGGTATCGCCTTCTCAGCTGTCTGGGACGCACTCTGGGCCTGTGGATGTCAGCAACACCCAATACGGACCGTGTTGCAGACGAGTCGACGACCGAAGGTGCGGCTGCCGCCCCTTTCCTGGCCGGTGATGCAGTGCCGATGCTAGCGTCGCAACCGAATAACTTGAGCGGAATAGGCCAGTGGTCGCGTTCTGGCCTTTGTGGGCCTCGACGCAGCACAACCACCAGACGAGGGATAAACGCGTGCAAGCTCCCGACTCCTCACTGTGCCGTTTGCTCTAACGGACGTTCCTCATGCTGTGCCGCTGTGCGACGAAGCGTGTTCACGAGCTGCAGCGCTTCCACAAGCTCCCGTCCACCGGACCACCGCTTCCTTCGTCATATTTTCGTCGGAGCGCCACGCCTGCAGACTCCCAGCTAGCCGGCGTAGCGTAGACGGGGAGACGCAGCCTGTGGAAACCGTGCGCCGGTCTCGAACGCGTGGCCAATCAGAAGCTGGGACATGAGTCTGAGGAGCTGTAAGGTTCGCTTCCAGAAGCTTGGAAACGTCATACGTGTCTCACGCGACGTTATAGACGTTGAGTTTCGGCTTCGACCACACAGCAGTGACAGGCTGACAGCACTGAGCAAGTGTCCAAAACGACTGATGGTGGGTCAGTCGAGGGTTGCTGCTCTGCTACAGGGCATTTGTGCAGAAGGTACGACAGCCGATCAATCCGGATGCACACGAAGATCTTGATGATGCTCAGGCACCGCCCACCGGATCAAGGTTCCGACTCGCGCACTTTCCTTCTTCCGATCACACGATCGATAGCCTTGGCAAACCTTGGGCAACCGCTCTCAATCTGCGAGAACAGGCCTATCTATACATCACTTCAAACACGCAATGGCATGGCTAGTTGTAGTCAAAAGGGCGAAGAAGGGGTGCATATCCATAGCAACCAATGGTCTGTGCGAGCCCAAGAACACGTCATCGCGTTACTGCCGCTTTGGGACAGCTGACATGGGCAGCTCGAGCTCGACACAGAGATGTCGACATCCTCACAAGATGTCGGTATGTGGTATGCCATCACCACAGGTGGCTGGTCGTGGAACGGCTGTGGTTCCGTCGTGATGGCACCAAGCATTCCAGTGCCGCTACGCTGGTTCTCTGAGGAATGCGGCTCTGCGAAGCCTGAGCGTGGCACAACTTGTCACCTCGCTCTCAGCCAGTCTTGCAGTATACTTGACAACCCATCGCTCTATCAGGCTAACAACCTGTGCGTTGTCGATGAATAGATACCTACCAGGAGTCTGAAACCAGGACTGCCCTGCGCGGTGCCTCAAATCCGCGTTGAGCGCTTCTAGGCACCAATAGAACGCATGGCGCGCACTTCAACGGGCAAAACATCAATGTCGTGCCGTCACTCCTCGAGCTGGCTGATAGCATGGTGAACGTTGTGCTCCACGGTGGCAATCGCGAAAAGAAGACGTATCTACATGCGTCCTTTGTACTACTGTGTGCACGTCGAGTGTGTCTGGCGTTGCTTGAAAGACGTTTCCGTCGTTCGAAGCCCATTTTGGCTGAAAGCGGAAGGAAGCAGCGCCCTGCGAACGTCTATAGCTGCCATTCCGTGACTTTGACAATACGTCCTTTTGCTCTTATACAGCGCCGCTCTACCTATTGTTCTCTCGACATCATCATGTACTTGTCAAGCTATCTCCTACGATCATTCTCCAGTTTTCGAAAGACAATACCGAAGCATATGCATACCAAGATGCATTTCTTTGCCACTTTCGCCTGCGTGGCAGTCGCCTCTGGCGCGGTCGCAAGAAAGATTCAGCCTATCGGCTGGGATAAATATGCTGAGGAGCGTGGCTTTCCAGGCCACGACGACCCAATGGAGCACGCCAGCGTACACGCTCGTGAAGCCGACCCGGAGGCAACACAGGCGTGGGAGCACGCACACGGTGGCAAGGCGCCGACATACAAGGGCTACGGCGAGAGCGAGCACGGCCATTTCGTCGCTCGATCGGAGAGCTACGAGATAGAGCACGATCCTCACGGTCACGAAGAGTCACGTGACCACTTCTTCGAACGCGATGTGCCGGATTTTGGTGAAGAGGAGGTCGACACCTCGCTTGAAGGCTATGGCGAGGAGTCGGAACTTCATACACGCTCCATCCCGGTCTTCGACGACGAGGAGGTGGACACTTCGCTTGAGGGTTACGGCGATGAGTTCGAACTTAATGCGCGCTCCATTCCAGACTTTGACGAGGACGATGTCGACGTCTCCCTAGAGGGCTACACACTCCATGCCCGCTCCGAGCCAGAATTTGACGAGGAAGATGTCGACACGTCACTGGAAGGCTACGGTGAATCTGAGCTCGATGCCCGCTCTGAGGAAGAATGGGAAGAGGAGGCCACAAAGTCGCTGCACCACTCAGCAACCGGCTCCTATCACGGTCACGAGGACTCCAGGACGGCTTGGTCGGAGCACTCCGCTTGGACCAAGCCTACACACGTCGCCCGCGCCATCAAGTCTGCGTGGGACCACTACAGCGGCAAGGGAGCTGAGTCTGATGAGGAGCCGAAGCATCACCACTACGCCCGTAACGCTAAGGGCAAGCTAGTGTATTCCGCCGAGCCAATGTCCGAGGAGAACCACAAGAGCGAGCATGGTGGTCGCCACTACGCTCGCGATGCTGAGGCAGCTTATGCCCATGGTTTCCGCGAGGGCATGCAGCACAGCGACGCTCCGGTCCACCGCCAACACGCCCGCGAAGCCGAGGCTCGCGTCCCGGCTGGCTACGGCATTAATGAGTACATCAATGCTTACCGGCCTGTTGAGGCCCGTAACGCTGAGGCCCATGTCCCAGCTGGCTACGGCGCCAAGGAGAACGTCAATGGTTTCCACCGGCCTCACCAGGCCCGTGACGCCGAGCCCGCCTCTGCGCATCACTCTGCTCACCCGACTGCGTCGCGTACAGCCTGGTCGGAGGAGGACGAGAGCTGGACTAAGCACACCGCGGCTAAGACTGCTAGCCCGTCCAAGACTGGCGGCTGGGGCTTGCCGTGGTAGATCGTGAAGGGGACTGTCAGAAAGTCACAGGAACAACTACTTAGACAGAACAGTAATGATAATGTTTACCTCCATCGAGTTAGCGAACGTGTCGGGTGTTATACCATCAAATCGTCATGCTTCTCCATTCTAGTCGGTGGCTGGCTCCTTCCTCCTTGGGTCGCCAAGGCAACGAGTTTTGAGGCCTCACTTTCCTCATTGCGAACCGTGTCCATCAACACAACGACACGCTCACCGAATGGGCACAGGAATGATGCGACCACCCAGAACAGTGTACGTACAGTCTCCCAGTGAGCTGTCAGTGCTGCAAGCACGTTAATGATAGCCTTCACAGCGTAACGCCAAGCACGGAGATGGCAGAGAATGTGTTCAACATCACGGAACTGCATGAGCTGATCATCTCGGAGTTGCCAGCCAAGAACCTTCTTCGGATCCGCTTTGTCAACAGTCAGTGGAAGCAGCTAGTCGACTACACTTCGGTAGCTCGGCGAGCGCTCTTCCTTGAGCCAGGAGCTGCCGGCGATACACTCTGCAAGGTCAGACGTGTCTACGCAGAAGAGGACGTGGTCAAGGGCGGAACATGTGACGTAGATGAGGTCGAAACAGAGTACGGAATTGGAGGCTATATCGACACGGCATTCATGGACCCAATACTTGCAAGAATTGACCAGGACGGAGCAGAGGGCGTTCTCAACAAGGCCTTGAACTTGAATTGCAATGAGTACGCTGTGCACCCAATGCTCACACGACTCGAAGCGCCAGGCTCGCTGATTCGATTGCTTTCACTGGAAGCCGATGACAGCCTCCGACGAGCCTACCTCACGCAGCCACCTATCCTTGCGCAGATGATCACAGTTACGTGCACAGAGGGCCGCTGGGCGCATCCCGTGGAGTACGTCGAGTGCTCTAGCGGAGAAACGTTAGGCACCCTGATCGATAAGATCAGAAAGGAGTTCGAGGGCGGCCAGGTCATTACGCAGGAGTTTTGCGGACGTGTGAGCTGGACGCGTACATTGTGGGTCGAGAAGTCCGATTGTGACTAGCAAGTGTATGCGAGTACGGCGATAGGTCCTCGACGTTGAGCAGAGCAAGGCACCTACGAAGGCGGAAGCGCATAAGCATCGTATGTTGTAACATGTATGTACAGGCATGGCGAGAGAGCCTACAAGACCATGCGAAAGGACGTCTAAGTCATCACGTACTTCGGCCCTTCGCCACCCTGTGGTGTCTGCCAGTTGATATCCTGACTCGGATCCTTGATGTCACAGGTCTTGCAGTGCACACAGTTCTGCGCGTTGATCTGGAAGCGCACGCCCAGGTCCTTAGTTTCATCCTCGACGTACTCGTACACACCAGCAGGACAGAAGCGGTTCTCGATGCCCTTGTACTTCGGGTAGTCCATCTCGGCATGCTTGTCCCAGTCCTTGACCTGCAAGTGCACAGGCTGGTCCTCCTCGTGGTTCGTGCCGGTCCGGGAAACGGAAGTCAAGATGTCGAAGGAAATCTTGCCGTCGGGCTTTGGGTACTCGATCTTCTTGCACTGATCGGCCGTTTTGGTGGCTTCGTGGTCACGACCGGCGTGCTTGAAGGTCCAAGGCTCGTAGCCACGGAGGACGTAGGCTTCAAGACCGGAGTACATGATACCGCCATATAGACCCAGAGGCGAATGGAATGAAGGTCGCATGTTGCGCACTTGCTTCAGCTCCTTCCAGATGCTGCTGTTGCGGAGCTTGTCCTCGTAATCGAATAGGAAGACAGCGCCTTCGCTGTCTTTGGTCTCGGACAGTGCGCTGTATGCGGACTCGGCTGCAAGCATGCCTGAGCGCATGGCAGTGTGCGTGCCCTTGATCTTCGGTACGTTCAGGAAGCCAGCCGTGTCACCTATGAGAGCACCACCCGGGAACGCGCACTTCGGGATGGATTGGTAGCCGCCTTCATTGAGTGTCCGCGCACCGTATGAGATGCACTTGCCGCCTTCCAAGTAGTGCTTATAGAGCGGATGATGCTTCATTTTGTTGAACTCGCCGTACGGCGCAAGCCATGGATTGGGATAGTCTAGCCCTACTACCAGACCAATCGAAACCATGTTGTCACCGAAGTGGTACATCCAGCCACCACCGTACGTGTCCGAAGGGAGTGGATAGCCCATAGAGTGCAATACGAGACCCTTCTCGAACTTTGCAGGATCAATCTCCCAGACCTCTTTGATGCCCAGACCGTACGTCTGTGGTTGGCTGTCTCGCCGCAGATCGAACTTCTTCGTGACTTGCTTCGTCAAGCTGCCGTGACATCCTTCGGCCAGCAAAGTACATCGTGCGTGGAACTCCATGCCTCTTTCGAACGAGTCCTTCGGCTTGCCATTGCGACCTATGCCGAGGTCATTGGTCGCCACGCCCTTGACCGAGCCATCCGAATTGTATAGTACTTCTGACGCCGCAAACCCAGCGTACACCTCCACGCCAACCTCTTCAGCTCTTTCGCCCAGCCACTTTGTGAACTGGTTCAAACTGATGATGTAGTTGCCATGGTTGTTCATCTGCGGTGGCGCAGGTATGGGTATGCTGCTGTTCTTCGTCAAGAAGCGCATCTTGTCCTTCGTGGCCGGCGTTACGGGCTCGAATTTGTTTGGGTTGTCCTCGGAGTTCCAATCCGGTATTAGCTCGTTGAGCGCAGACGGCTCGACGACATTGCCGGAGACAATGTGGTCGCCCAGTTCGCCGGCCTTTTCCAGTAGGAGTACTCGAAAGTCCTCATTGCCGGCCTCGTTCGCGAGCTGCTTGAGCTTGATGGCGGCACTGAGGCCTGCTGGGCCGCCACCAACGATGCAGACATCGACCTGATCGCTTTCTCGCTCAATGGTTGATGGGTCGAAGCTGTCATCCACCGCTGCGAGCCTTCGCCGTGTAGTGGTCGAAAGTGCTCGTCGTTGTCCTGCGGTGATGGCAACGGGTCGGTAGCCTCGGACGAGACACCGTGACGCCGCCACGCTTGTTGAGAGCCATCGTGGCGCTATGTCAATGGCTCGTGGGGCCCGCAGGACAGCCCGTCTGACTATCGTCGATGCTATGCTGGGGCCGGACATGTCGACGGCGGCCACGTAGGATGCAACTTCAAGGCCAGCAGCTCGTCACCTCGTTCGCTTCGATAAAGCACATGCCCGGAAATCTAAAGCCGAGGTCAATAAGCCCGACTACCGGGGCCGCCATTGGTTGATCGACCTCGGTGAAGCCAAGACCTGCACCCCGGCCGCCTGCTCGCAACTTTGCGCCCTGCCTTTCGAACCGACCTCAGACCTTCCACCGCGTCCACCCATCCATCCATCATCCCGCTCATCACCACCGCGCATATTACGCTGCAGCCGGATACTGCAGCTGTCGCCTCACTGTTTGAGGCTCACTGACCTGCACGCGCGAGGCTCAAACGCGCTCAAGGAGGTCATCATCACAGGACGGAAGTCGCAACCCAAGCAGATTCGCCTCACTTCCAACGACATCCAACTTCTGCCAGGATGTCTGCCGAACCCGCTCAAGGCGTCAGTTCGACCAGGCTGTATTTGGGAAACGTCCCTAGGAATGGTACGCTCAATCTCCCGTGGCTGCTGGAAGGATAACGCAGGAACGCGCCGGTCCCAGCGCAAGCGATCGCCAACGTGTCTGGCGCTTGCGCTTCGCTTTTCGGACTGGCTGATGCTGCTGCTCACCTCCCGCTCCTGTCCATGTCTGTTGCGCCTTCTCTGGCGGATCTGGAGCCGGAGCTGGCTCGCGCGGCGCAGACTTGCTTGGACTCCCGGCATCGCTAACCGGATCGTGTGACTGCAGCTACCAAGGCCGACGTTGAGAACCACTTCAACACCCATGGCACCGGCGAGATTACCGAGATCAAGCTCATGAATGGCTTCGGCTTCATCGAGTACAAAGACGCCATGGATGCGCGCGACGTCGTTCCTGGTATGTATCCCACCTCTCCCGCCCACTTCATCATGCATGTCTGCCACCCAACGCTCTCCGCTCTGCTGCCGCTTTCGAAACAGGATGCTGGATTTGCTGACACGGCCTGTAGCCTTCCGTATGTCATACCCTACCCACCCATCCCGTGAAGCAGCGCCGTGTTGGGCAGCAACACCTTGCTTGTGTCTCTTTTCTTTCTTTCTCTCCATGACATGCTATCAACCGCTGACATCTGTCGCTGGCTAGATGGCTCCGAGTTTATGGGTGAACGCTTGGTCGTCCAGTTCGCCCGCGGCAACACCCGCCCACGCGATGGCAACTTCGATCAGCCGCGCATGGCTCCTCGCCCGCGCCGCACCATCCATCGGATGACCATCACCGGACTTCCGTTCGAGACCAGTTGGCAGGTTAGCAACATTCTCCCGCATCTTTCTTGGCCTTGATGTTCTACCGTACCTGCTTGCCATGGTTGCCTCCCCACTGGCCTGCTTGTTCCCCGTCCTGCAGTCCCGTCGGGTGCCTTTCCTGGCCGCCCAGTCACCGCTTTGTCCTTGGTCTCCTTCACCTGCCTCTTCTGTATTGGTCTGGTAGTCGGACCGGAAAGATGCCTTCCGGCCTCCAGCAGTTCCTTCCTTCCTTGGCGGGCCTCACCAAATACTCGCGCGTTTCTGCATACCACGTTCAGGGACACACAGGACTCACTGCTTCCTACAGGACTTGAAAGACTTCGCTCGTCAGTCTGGCCTTGATGTCGTCTACAGCGAGGTCAACAGAGAGCGTGATCCAGCTGGCGGGAAAGGGTACGCTTCTCATGACAAGTCTTGTGCGTCTGCCTTCTGCTGACACTTTTCAGCTTCGTCGAGTACGAGACTGCGGCCGACCTCGCCACCGCGGTTGAGAAGCTCGACAACCACGACTTTAAGGGATCGAACGTGCGCTGTATCAGTGATGTAAGTCTCTCTATGTACCCCACAGGCATGCTCCTTCCTCTGTCAAGTTGCAAAAGTTCTGACCATTACCAGCCCCAGACGGACATCCCGCGCCCACGCGAGCGCTTCCGGTCCCGCTCTCCAGGTCCTCGTGGCCGCGGCTACGGCGGGCCTCCGCCCGACGACTACTACGACCGTCGCGGCGCACCACCTCGCGGGTACAGTCCACGTCGCGACGACTACCGCCGTCGTAGTCCGCCACCGCGCGGCTACTATGACGACCCGCGCGACGACCGCTACGGCCCACCACGCGGCGGTCGCCCACCAGTCGACGAGTACGCACCGCCACCTCGCGGCCGCTACCCTGACGATCGCTACGGCGCTCCTCCCCCACCACGCGGCGCCTACCCGGACGAGCCATACATGAACGGACATGGGAGGGAGCCATACGGCCGGCCACCGGTCAGTCCGCGGAGGGATGGCAGAGCCTACGAGCGTGGCGGCTACGAGCCAAGGCCTTACTGGTGAATACCACCCTTTCTTACTGCTCCTCGATGGTGAAGCGAGGTTTGCCATGAGAGCACACAGACTGAACATTAACAAGATCAACTCGAACCGTACACGACCTCACACCAGCGACGATGCTTCCTGAAGGTGGATGGTTGTTTGGTTGGTAGTGGATAGGCGGCTCGCCTTTAGGCACGATTCCGGGCGGATTTTTAGACTGCGGCAGATTGTTGAAAGGATGGGGAGGGGGAGGGGGAGGCTGTGTTGAGTATACATAAAGTCCTTTATTGCTTGCTTGCTACCAAAATAGCTATACGCTCAGCAGCTGCTAGCGCTTAGCTGCGTTCTGGCGGCTGTTGCGAGCGTGCGTGTATCATCAACGTGCTGAACTTGCTACTGAACCTCAGCCCATGTGGCCCAAAGTTATACTGCCCTCTGCGCTTAAACAGCGACTTCGACGCCCTTGTTTGCAATCATACTTGTGCAGCCAATCTCTTGGAGTATCAGCGCAACTTTGAGGCCTGATAGAAGTGCGGCTGACAAGCAGCAGGAAGTGCAGCGGCGCACAGCACATGATGTTCAAAGGACCTGATGAACTCGCTAATCAAATCGTACGTTCAGTCATGACTTCGTTGCTCGCTAGGGCGCATGTCTATCACAGGCCACTTCTCACGAAGGCGCTCGTTGTATTCTCGATGCTGGGCCCACACCCAGCACGCTCGCATCCCCCAGAAAATTCGGAGCCAGTCCACCATCGCGATCCTCTTGCTCGCTCGGCCTTGGGCGCCGTCTCCTCCCACTTGCCCGCTCGCCCCGTCTGCCCATGTTGGCGTCTCCGAAAGCGCTCATGACGACATCTGCTGCATTTTGTACAAAATCGTCGTTCAGGAAGTGCCCAGCTGCATTGCCCAGACCGAACGTATCCACGCCGACTCGATGACGGACGGGTGGCTCGTCTCCAGGCCCGATGAGCGAAGCGAGTTGCATGCGGCGCGCTAGGGCTGCGTCGGAACGCTCTTGCCGTCTGCGATGATCCAGTTCCTGCTGGTAAGTGCGCTCTCGAGGTCGCGCAGCCTCCCGCTCCTGTTCTTGGTCCACGGGCGCAGGTGCAGGGCGCTCTGCAGGCCCAGCTCCTGCAGCATCGAACATGCGTCTATAGATAACCCGTATCGGCTCCGGGACACGCATGTCGTTGAGCCTGTCCGGGTTCGGCAGGCTCGTATAATTGAACCACGGACACTCGCAGGTCTTCCACTTGGCGCCGCATATCATGCAGAACTCCGCCATACATCGGCATGTCATGTGATTGCAGCCTGCCTCCAACTCCACCAGGGAACTGCAGTTGAAACAGCGTTGCCACCCTTTCTCTTTGGCTTGCTCGACGAGCTTGGCAATCTCTGGATCCTTGGGACAGTCACTTGACTTGTGCATCTTGTTATTGCACAACGTGCACACTTTGGTTTTGCACCTCGGGCAATGAGCGTACTTCCTGCCATGGCTGTCCTTGTGTATGTGGGATGGCTTGATCCATTCGCCACACTTGGGTGCAGGGCAGTAGATCCGGTTCGACGTACTGTACTCCTGATACTTTCTGTTCCAGAGGTTCTTGAACTTCAGGTCGAACAGCTTATCGACATGCTTGAGATTGATATGCTCGTCCGTGCAGCATCGCGGTGGCATGTGGACCGGGTCCTTGACAGACATCTCGAAGATGCGCTTTAGGCAGTCTTGGCACATGCGGTGGCCACAGGGCAGCTTCGCGGAGTTCGCATGCGGCACATCGTCTGATCCGCAGGTCAGGCACTCTACTAGCCGTGGCGCTGTTGGCAAGGAGGAGGTCGTGGTGTTTCGCCGCAGCAGAGCGCCCAAGAGTGTCGACTCTCGCTTCGAAGATCTACGACTTGCTACAACAGGGCCAGGCTCAGGCTTCTCGGCGACCGAGGTCAGCTTTGAGGACGTGGTACTGCTACGCTTCAAGGAAGGTCGACTCCTGCTTTGCGATCCGGACACCCGTCGCTCCGCGACTACCGATATGCTATCATCGGGTGCCACCTCAGACTCAGCAACGATGATCAAGCTCCTCCTGTGAGACGAGCTCAGCCTTGAGCGCCGCCTTTGATCAGCTTTGTCCAGCCGCTCGCCGTCTGACTGAACGCTCCGTCGTGTTGGAGCCGACTCGTCATCTTGTATTTGCACAGTAGGGCATGGCCCGTACACATAGTCCGCCGTCCTCCGTTCACCGTCATCCTGACTCTTCGCTGGCTTGCTCGAGCCGGCCCTGTGCAACGAAGATGAGGATGGCCGTTTCTTCCGACGGTGCTCACTCCCAGCTGTCGCTGTGCGGACCTTGGCTGTAACGGTTGACTCGTACGCAGGTTTTGGCCTTATGAACTTTTGCCGCTCCGCTACAGGCCGTCCAAAGTACGCAGCTCGCCTTCGCCGAAGCTCATCGACGTCAGGCTTCTTGACCTCTTTCTCATCTTCATCGGCCGTCCTCTTCCTGTGTCCGCTCTTCGCCTTGGTTGATCGCACAGTCCTCGAGGTAGGCCTGCTACTACCGCCCACGCTTGCTGTGCCCATGGTCGACCTGCGATGTAGCAGAAGCGTGAGGGGATCTCATCTGGACGACATCATCATCAGCCAGCAAAGCCCGAGGCTGGGTAATGGGTACCTATCTAGAGCTCTCTAACCTCCGATAGGCCCATCTGCGCAGGGGTCCCAGAGTCCAAACTACGGCCGCTACGGCGGCGGAAGGGAGCAGCCGTACTAGCGCGGACACGCCGAGGTCGGGCATTGAAGTGAAAATGAGATGTCGCTGTGACGTCGAGGCACGTTTCTCTAGGGGAGAGTAATGAATGTATCATAGAGACAAGGAAGAACACCAGTGTTATCGGTTGAACTATACATCCGAGCGATGAGCAGTGCAAACCATTGATCCTTCCGACGCTGCATGGTGTTCTGGCTTCTCCAGTGACTCGTGACTGCAACTCGACACACCTTCTGGATTCATAGGCCAGCCTCTACATCTTATCAACGCTGCATTCGACTCGAGTTCGTTTGCCTTCCTGCAAGCATGGCCCTCCAACCCAACGACGTTCGTCCAGACCCAACATCCGACCTTCATTGGTCCGACTACAGAGGCGCTATTCACGAGATCTTTGCTTCCAATGCGCAAGCCCACCCGGATCGAACCTGCATTGTCGAAACTGCCTCCTCGAACTCGCCCGAACGAGCGTTCAGCTACCAGCAGATCAACGAGGCATCCAACATCCTCTCGCATCACCTGGTCAGCAATGGCGTACAGCGAGGCGAGGTTGTCATGGTCTATGCCCACCGGGGCGTGGATCTGGTGGTGGCCGTGATGGGCGTGCTGAAGGCGGGAGCGACCTTCAGTGTGATTGACCCGGCCTACCCTGCGGACAGACAGATCATCTACCTTGACGTTGCCAAGCCGAGGGCGCTCGTGAACATCGAGAAAGCAACGTTGGACGCTGGGCCATTAGGTCCTGCAGTGAGAGAGTACATTGAGACGCAATTACAGTTGCGAACTGAGGTGCCGCTGCTCAAGCTTAGGGATGATGGTAGCCTTCAAGGCGGCTCTCTGACCGGCGGTAAGGATTGCTTGTCAGACTCGGTCGCCAAGAAAGCGGACCTACCTGGAGTACCCGTTGGCCCCGACAGCACGCCCACGCTATCGTTTACGTCCGGCTCGGAAGGCAGACCGAAAGGTGTCAGGGGCCGACACTTCTCATTGGCATACTACTTCCCATGGATGGCTAAGCGCTTCGGGTTGTCGGAGAAGGATCGATTCTCCATGCTGAGCGGCATCGCACACGATCCGATCCAGCGTGACGTCTTCACACCACTTTTCCTGGGGGCAAGCCTCATTGTGCCATCTGCTGAAGATATCACTTTCGACAGACTTGCAAGATGGGCGAGCGACAATGGCATTACTGTCACCCATCTCACACCGGCCATGGGTCAGATCCTGCTGGGTTCAATGGAGCCGAAGGTGACGACTCTGCACGGTGCCTTTTTCGTTGGTGACGTCTTGCTCAAACGAGATTGCAGACGCTTGCAGCAGCTTGCGCCAAACTGCAGGATCAAGAACATGTACGGCACAACCGAGACGCAACGGGCTGTGTCCTACTACGAGATCCCATCGCTCAACGAGGATCCATCATACCTTGACAGAATGGAGGATGTTATCCCCGCCGGAACTGGAATGACCGACGTGCAGCTGCTGGTCGTCGACCGGGAGAAGAAGGAGCGGCAGTGCGAGGTTGGCGAGATTGGTGAGATCTACGTCCGTGCCGGTGGCCTTGCGGAACACTACCTGGGCGACGAGAAGAAGTCGGCGGAGAAGTTCGTGCAAAACTGGTTCGTTGACAATCAAAAGTGGGTTGATCAGGACAAAGAGCAGGCGGCTGCTGCTGGGAAGCAGGAGTCGTGGCGCCAGCCCGATCTCTGGTTCGGTCCGCGAGATCGCATGTACCGCTCAGGCGATCTCGGGCGCTACATGAAGGATGGGAATGTAGAATGTGTTGGACGAGCCGATGATCAAGTCAAGATACGCGGTTTCCGCATCGAGCTGGGAGAGATCGATACGCACCTCAGCCAGCATCCTCTTATTCGTGAGAATGTGACCCTGGTCAAGCGCGACCACAACGAGGAACAGATCCTTGTCTCGTACTACGTACCCGAGATGCAGAGGTGGCGAGAATGGTACGGCGAGCAGGAAAGCAGAACACGGGAGGCGACGATGACCGACGGTACGGGTGCGAACGTTAAGCTTGGTGTACCGGGTAGCGGTAGACGGAGAGTGTCAGCCAAGGAAGAGATGAGTGTCGCACAGCGGATGAGGATCTTCGAACTGCTCACGGTGGATGTGAGAGATCGACTGAAGAAGAAGCTGCCAGTCTACGCTGTACCGACCCTGCTGATACCTATGCTCCGTCTGCCCTTAACCCCGAACGGCAAAGTGGATCGACGAGCTCTACCTTTCCCAGGAGCCGTAGAGCTGCTTGGAGCAATGCCTAAGGCCTCCGACGTCGATGCACGCACGGAGACGGAGAAGGAGCTGGCCAACATCTGGTCACAGTACTTGCCCACCACATCAGACTCTGTACCTCGGGAGACCTCGTTCTACGATCTCGGTGGCAACAGTATCATGAGTGTTCAGATCATACCAAGGATCAATGCGCGCTGGCAGGATGCTAACATCCCCATGTCAGTGATGGCATCCGGACAGCCGACACTCAAGAGCGTCGGTCGCTACATCGACCGCTCCCTAGACCCCGTGGGGCTCCGATTGGATGCCGTTGCGGGTGAGGAGGAGGAGCAGCAACTCGAGCTGTACTCGAATGACTTGCCAAAGCAGATCGAGCAACTCCCGGCGTCTATACCGACCGTCAGCGCTGACTACCCTCGAACGGAGCTTGGCGTGAACATTCTATTGACAGGTGCTACCGGCTTTCTGGGTGCATATGTGCTGCGGGACGCCATCATGAGAAAGCCTTCTAATCATGTGTACGCTCACGTAAGAGCTTCCTCGCACAGGGAGGCCATGGACAGGGTACGGACAACATGCACGGCTTATGGGCTGTGGGAAGGCTGGTGGGAGACGGAGGGCGTGCTTGAAGTCGTGCTTGGCGACCTAGAGAAGCCAAAGCTTGGTATGAATGACGCCGATTACAAGAAGGTTGCGGAGGATGCGGACCTGGTCATCCACAACGGTGCTCGCGTCCACTGGCTAATGCCATACGAAAGCTTGAAGCCGGCCAACGTGCAATCTACTATTGAGTGTATCAAGCTCTGCGCCACAGGCAAGGCCAAACGACTCGCCTTCGTGAGCTCGACCAGCGCTTTGGATTCGGAGTACTACTTGCAGCAATCGGATTACGGCAACAAAGTCCTCGAGTTTGACAACTTGGAGGGCAGTCGCCAGGGACTTGGTACGGGGTATGGCCAATCGAAATGGGTCTCGGAGAAGGTCATCAACGAAGCGTGCAAGCGCGGCCTTAGTGGCGTGATCATCCGGTCAGGCTACGTTCTCGGCGACGAGCATACTGGAGTCAGCAACACGGACGACTTCCTTGTGAGGATGCTGAAGGGATGTGTGCAGATCGGCTCTCGGCCGGACGTAGAGAACACGATCAACATGGTGCCCGTCACGCATGTGGCTAGGCTGGTCAATGCTATGGCTTTTCATGGTGGCAAAGGCACAGTGTCGCATGTCGAAGCACACCCGAGACTGACTTACAACGACTTCCTTGGTGCGCTCGAACAATATGGGTATACAGCACCCATGGAGAGCTACGATGATTGGAAGCACAAGGTCGTGTTGTACGTCGAGGGCCGTGAGAAGAATGAAGAGCTCGCATTGCTGGGCCTCTACCATATGGTGACTGGCGATCTGCCAGAAGCCACTAAGGCACCGAACCTCAATGATAGGAATGCTCAACGAGCGCTTGAGGCGGACGCTAGGGTTTCGAGGAGCGATACACCGGCCGGAGTCACCACGAAGGCCGTCGGGGCGTACCTCGCTTTCCTGGTGGCGAGGGGGTTTATGAAGCCGCCTAGTGCAGGATCTCTCCCCAAGATCGAGTTGTCGAGAGCGCAAAGTCAGGCACTGAACAAGGTCGGTGGTCGTGGAGGCGCTTAGTGTCCCGGTGCGAGGGTCCTTGGCAAAAGTCTACGGACTGCAATACGCGGCTGAAGTGAGTGTATATGCGTAGCTGGGGAGAGAATAGTAGCATTGGAGCCGTTTGACATTGGGAGAAGCACGCTCCGACTTCCTCGAACAACACCGACCTCTGGGTTGATGTCGACGTTCCGATAGCTCACTTCTCCCCACCATGCTCAGGAGACATATGGTCGTGTCGTTCACTGGCATGTCATATCAATGCAGTAGCCTGCCAGGTGCCACCATCGACAGCATGATCTAGAAGTCGGTGTTTCTATCGCGAAGGCCAAGCCGTAATAGTCCCTTGCGTCCATCATGTACGGTCGAACGACAATTCAAGTTCACAAGATCCACTACCATTGCTTGCGTTCGGCAGACCGGAAGGGCCGTGTTTTCTTCCATGTTGTTTGTATCACCAAGAAAACAGCACTGGCTCGCTACAATATTATTCCGATCGGGTCCACACCTGGCGCAGATGCACGTGGAGCCCACCCCGCACAATGCCTTTCTATCTCCACGATCCACTTCCCGGTCAACCACCTCGACACCTCATTAATATTGCTGGCCACCTGCAGACTGCAGCTCTGGACTGATACAACAACGTGCTCGTACGCCATGAGCTTACTAGTAAGCATAGGTACCCCGCCTAGCCAGGTTGACGGCGGGTATAAATCAGCCAGTGGTCAAGAATAGGTAGGGCAGGTTCTCCCATTTTCTTCACGTCTTCCTGCTCCTTTAGACCCCGAGAACGAGGAAAACAAACAGCATGTCGAGGACATTTCTCCTGCTGGTTGCTGCTGCGGCAGTTGCCCAAGCTGTGGACAAGCGCCAGGCATTCAACCAATCCATACCACCCACGACAACGCTGAATGGGTCAGTGATCGAGAACCCAACGGCTTTCGCCACGCCGTTCGTCCTAAATGTCGAGGACTTGTGGGATCTGCTGGTTGGGCCAGTCTCTTCGGCGTCGATCACGACTACCATCTCTGCGACGACGGTCCCATCGAGCTCGCTGATCCCACCACCGCCACTTTACTACTCGCCTTTCCCGTCTGGTCAGCAGTACCCAATGGAACCGAAGAACGAGTCATGGTCTTTCCCAAAGGACTTCTGGTGGGGTGTCGCTGGCGCCGCGTATCAGATCGAGGGTGCAGCGAAGTCAGAAGGGCGAGGGCCTAGCGTTTGGGATGTTTTCACCCACAGAGTGACCGACTTTGTGGTGAACAATTACACAGCTGACATCTCAAACAACAACTACTATATGTACAAGGAAGGTCAGCGAAGGACCGAGCTTGCCAACATTGGACGTCTGCTGATACGCTTGGCCCAGATATCGCTCGTATTGCTGCCATGGGTGTCAAGGCGTACTCTCTGACTCTGTCCTGGTCACGCATTATGCCATTCGGACGTGGGCCGGTCAACCAAGAGGCAATTGCACACTACAATGATGTGATCAACACGTGCATCGAGTACGACATCATCCCTATCGTTACGCTCTTCCACTGGGACTTGCCGCTTGTCCTACAAGACACCTACGGTGGCTGGTTGAGCGAGCAAATCGTCGCCGACTTCGTAGCGTATGCGAAAGTGGCCTTTGCAGCGTACGGTGACCGGGTCACATATTGGTTCACCGTCAATGAGGCCATTGTTTTCTGCAACGAGTGTACGTGTACTGAAAGGGTCTAGTCTGTGTTCCTTGACGATACTCACACTAACTCTTCCGCTCTCGACTTTCAGATCCGTATCCGGCAGGGTACTTCAAGAACTTCACGATACCAAATCAGCAACAGCCATTCCACTGCGGGCAGAGCGTCTTGCTGGCGCACTCGCAGGCCTACCGACTCGGGAAGGAGATGATGCCGAACGCTACCATCGCTTACAAGAACAACGGTGGCTACAAGATACCGCTTACTAACTCGACTGGCGATGCAGTGGCTGTGCAGCGCGCGTGGGACTTCAACGAAGGCTGGTTCTCTGACCCGATCTATCTGACCGGAGACTACAACGAAAACGTTAAGGCCTACGTCTCTACCTTTCTACGGCCATTTACCGAGGGCGAGAAGCAGACCATCCTCGGGTCTGCCGACCTCTACGCACATGACGCCTACACAGCCCAGTTCTACTTCGCACCGGACGTGGGCGTCGCAGCGTGTGTGAACAACGCCAGCAACTCGCTCTTCCCGACCTGCGCCAACACTTCGTACACCTACAGCGCGCAAGACGGAGGATGGGCGATAGGAGCCTATTCCGACCCGCTCGCCAGCTGGCTCCACAAAACAACCGACTGGCTCCCAGCATTCCTGCATTACCTCGCCGACACATGGGCTGGCGGCCGGCCGATCGCAGTCAGCGAGTTCGGCTTCGCGGAGCCCTTTGAGGCGCAGAAGACCGTGCTGCAGGACATCCTGTATGATCCGATCAGGACGAGCTACTACCACGACTACATGCGTGCCATGCTTATCGCCATGAGCGAGGGTGTCAATGTGGTCGGGTGCCTGGCGTGGAGCTTATACGATAACTTCGAGTGGTCGAGCGGTTTCGCAGTTAAGTTTGGCATGCAGGTAAGGGTGGCTTTGGTCCTCGATCTCGCGCGTACTGTGATGCTGACACTCGCCTAGTACGTGAACTTCAGCGACCCGGCATTGCCACGGTACTACAAGGCCAGCTTCTTCGAGTATAAGAACGTGTTCGACATCTACCAGGAGAAGTGAGGTCGTGGGAGAGGCGTGGTTGACGCCGCGTCGTGCGGATGTTCCAATACAGCGCGACGTGTGCGGAGTGGGAGTATGAGGCGGGCCATGGTCGGGGGCCGTGTATGTCGCGACAAGATTTCGACAATCAGGCAGTGTATTCGCCTCCAGTAGTGTGATACTGTTTGGGGGGAGCTGCAATGCTGCATTTCGCGAAGTTATGTCGCTGATATATTTCCAAGACCTCTGAAGCGATACACACGGTAGCCGCGTATGGTGCCTGTCCATATTACCAGGCAGTATATTCGCCTTCAGTAGCCTTGACATGGAGCAAAGCAAGGGAGACAGCACGTGACATGCCAGGTAGTTCACATTCCAGGACTGCATACTGCTTCTTTTCTTCTTCCTCCTGCAGCATCACCCTCTCTCGACACCGTCTCCTCTCATCAACCATGGACGAGCATCAGGCATCACAGAGCACGGCAACGGCAGCGGTAGCAGCAGCGGCGACCAATGGCGTCACTGGGGAAGAGCGGGCGCCATTGGCCTTAGCGCGGAGTACACCCCAGCCTTTGCGCGAGGTCCAGCTTCCCTCGACTTCAGACCTCGATCAACACGCACCTCAGCTCTACTCTCCAACCAAAGCAGAAATCGACTCGCATCCTATCCGGCAGCGTTTGTCCGTCGTACGCGACGACATTTCTACAGCTTGCGGTAGTGCGCCTGAAGAGCCTCCCATAACAGAATCGACGCGCCAAGAGCCGATCGCATCAACAGACACAATGGCGGACAAGGATATTAAGGAAGGCGATGAGGGTAAGTCAATACTATTTTCGCGATCGCGCGCGCATTGTTGAGCTACCCTATCTGTTCTTCATCGCGTACTTTGCCCCAATCAACAAGCGCATCGAGTCGCGTCGCAACAGCTCTTCGCGTGCTTAGTCATCCCATATCACCATCGAAGCTCGAGTACCGTCGCGTTCTGTGCAGGAGAGTCGCATCGCTGACGCGCGTCGTCCCATCAGTCTCCTGGAAATGGTCTGGCAGCCGTCCTGGCGGCACCGTAGATGAGGTCGTTGAGGAAGGCCAAGCCAGCGTCACGTCCAAGCGCGGCAACGAAATTCACAAGAACGCCGAGCCGGACAACCCGGCCGTCAAGATTTCGCGGTCAGGCAACGATGTCGTGAAGAAGGCGTCTGAGCTCGACGTCGAGGAGGAAGGCGACAAGCACAAGGAGGCCGCGGGCGAGGAGAAGACCGTTGGCGAGGACGAAGAGGAGACGCCAGAGGAGAATGGCGAGGCGCAAACTGGCGACAAGCGCAAGGCTGACGATGCCGCCGAGGAGGAGGAGGAGGAGGAGGACGAGGAAAAGGAAGAGAAGCCGGCTGCTGCCAAGAAGCAGAAGACGACTGCCCAGCCAAAGGCGAACGGCGCGAAGGCAGCACCCAAGAAGAAGGGTCGACCGGCCAAGAAGGAGACCAATGGTGACAGCAAGGCCAAGAAGGACAGCAAGAAGCGCGAGCCGAAGAAGGCCGCTACCGAGTCAGGCCAGCCGAGACGGTCCGGCCGCAATAAGGCTTAAGTGCTCATGGCAGTCAAGCGCATCGTGGTCATATAGACTGCCGCGCATCCGCGAGCTGACACCTGTGGCGGCTCAAGATGGCAATGTATGGTTGGACGGATGGAATGGAATGGATGGAAACGGCGGCGCATGGGGCTGAGACATGGGAGGACCTTGCAATGATCCAAAAGCGTCATTGTTGGGTATGGACGCGGTACGTGTACAGTAGCTATGCGTAGGTCGTCAGCCGGGTAGCGCGGGTTGTGATATTTCCGATTATCCTCAACTCGACTTGAGCCTGCGCCCCTCCAAACAAATTGTGAGATGTAATGCTTGAGAGCCACCGAGATTCCTTTGATTCGCATTGGCTCACGCTTTCATCCGCGCAGGCGCATCTTGCGCCGCGTCACTCTCAAGGCCTTTGATAACCATCTGACTCTGGTGGAGAGTATGGTACCCTCAAAACCGGGCGTGACAGTGAGGTAGAACCGTGATACCAGCCACAACCTCTAATTTGGTGACTGATCATCGTCCGCTGCTCCTAGCGATGGCCTGTCTTTACCACATCGCTCCAGGTATCTGGGACACGACTGGCCCTCGCCTAGAAAGGCTCGAGCACCTAGTCCTTCGGCACAATCTTCTTCGACGCATGGTCCTGCTTGCCCGCCTGCTTGACCAGCGCGATGAAATCGCCATTGCGACCACCCAGTCGCGTCTTGAACGACTTGACCAAATCCCCAATCGCCACACCGCCCATGGGAATCGCTGCCTTGACTTCCTCGAGCGATGGGAAGGGTCGCGGTGCTGGGCTTTGCGCACGGCTTCCCGATGGCGAGCCCGGGCGTGAGATGTTCGGTGTACGCTCGTGTGGCGATCCCGGCGGGCTGTTCTTGAGCCGGAGTTTGGTGCGGCCGGCGCGGGAGGTGTCGGTGTCGCTGCCGGAGCCGTAGCCGGAGGGTATGCGTTTGGCTGCGTCGGCTGTACATGAGGGATTAGCTTGACTGAAAGAAAACGACGAGAAGCGCGGCCTTGAACTTACGCGAAAGCGCGCGAGCACCCTTCGGCACACCGGAGCCATTTAGCTTAACCTTCTTCCTACTCGATTCGTTGCCACTGAGCTCCGAAAGCTCCGCATCCCGCTTGAGCGAAGCGCCTAGGGCGGGTTTCTTCTCGGACCGACCATTAGGCGTGTTATTGCCCTTGGTCGATGCGCCGGATGTGCCACCGCTCGCCTGGCCCGCAGGGCGCGCCGCCTCCTCCTCCTCCTTCTTTTTCCGCTCCTCTTCCTCACGCTCGCGCTCCTCCTCCGAGTCTTCCGAATCACTCGACTCCTCGTACTTGTTCTCGTCGTCAGTGTCGGATTCATACTCATGCCGCAGCTCCTTCTTCTTGAGCTTCCGACGCAGCTTCTTCTGCTTCTTCCGTTCGTCATCCTTGGCCAGCTTCTCCGCCTTCTCCTCCGAATCGTAGTCCTTGTCCTCATCCTTGACACCAGTACCAGCTAGGTTTGCACTACGCATCTCCTTGCGTATCTTGCGCTCAATGTCCTTCACATCATCTTCACCCTGGTCGCCGAAGATGAAGCCCTCGTCGTCATCCTGGAACTCGCCTTCGAACTCGAAGTCGATTTCATCAATGTCGGCACGATAATCTTCCTGCTTGACAACAGGTTCGTCTTCATCTTCATCCTTTTGCTTTCTGCCCCGACGTGCCTGCTCCACCTGCTCGCGCTTCGCCGCGTACGCGGCCTTCTTTGCGTCATCGGCAGCCTCGTGCGAGCCCATGAACCACCTCGGCGCATGGTGTTGCTGGGCCATGATCTTCTCGATCTGATCCATGTCCATTGCGTTGACCCTGTCGGACCGGACCATCTTGTACCACTTCTCCACCGGGATCATCTTAAAACCACCAGCGGCGACCTCAAGCATGACGTTGGTCCTGGACAGCGGCTCCTCGTAGCTTCCGATCCACTTGTTCTTGCCGTCGAAGTCTTCCAAATGCCATGGCCTGGCTTCCTCGTAACGCAGTTGCGAGCGCGCTTTCTGCTTCGGGTTGTTCTCGTTATAGTACACATCTTCTACCTTCTTCTGTTGCTTCCTCTTGATCTGCTTCTTAACAGCAACCTCCCCGGTCGGTGCAATGAGCGCCTGGTTTGCTTCTCGCTCCGCCTGCCGCTCCGCCTTCTTCGTCTCCCTCTGCTCCCGCTCTTTGTCGTCGACGCCCGAACCAGCGTCTGACTGATCACCACCTTCGGGCTTGTCGCGCGCAAGCCGGCGGTGCAGGCGTACTGGCCGTGTGAATTGCTGCGGGTCATATGGATTCACCTGGACAGGCTGGCCGTCAGGCCCTTTGCCGGTCGGGAGCTTGAAGGCGTGGTGATGAATACCGCGCGTCAGGGCGCTCTTCTGGATGATGATGGGGTATTCTGTGTATAGGTTTGGATCGTCGTCACGAGCAGATGTCACACCATGGCCGTAGGTCGCAGGGCGCACAGCTGGAGCCGGACCAGAGGCGTACTGGCCGCTCGCTGGTACCTGCCCCGATGCGGTGTAAGTCTGCGCCTGCAGCGGCTTCCGGATCAGCTTCTTCTTCGGGTTGAAGATGCTCGCTGCTGCCTTCTTGCGCATCACCGGTGCGGGACCGGGACCGCCAGTTGCGGGCCTGATCGCCGTTGGCCCTGAAGGGTTGGCAGGCGAGGCGCTCATGGTTGGTAGCAGGGAGGTGGTCAGCCGGACTGCGATGTTGTCGTAGGCGAGGTCGGAAGGCGTGTTCAGAGATGCCTATTGTTGTCGCAACACGGCTTCGGTCCGTGTGCCGGCAACGAGAAGCTGCAAATCGGCCGAGACTTGATAACACCTGTGCTGTGTCGGTTTATAACGGCCCGTACACAATAATTATAGGCTTCGCCTGAGGTCGCTGCATGTGTGTTGGTGTCTTGTCGAGGTTGGCAACTTGGCGAGGGCCAAGAATGAGGGCGCCCGTGCTAAGCTGGGGATCGGCGGAGCACGAACCATCGAACGCTAGCGGAGCGACCCGCCGCCGCCGCCCATGACAAGGATTAATTTGAGACCCACCAATTCAACGGCACTCAATGCCACTGCCAGTGACTCCCAAACCGTGCAAAGCTGCGCGTCACAACACCACTCGAGTCATGCACGGTGTCTGGTTCTTAACATCCATAATGAACGGATGCAAATACGTAATACGTGCGACGGACGATCTCAGACAATGCACGATCTGAGACGAACTGAGCTCTGATCGCGCCTACTGCATTTGGCAAAGAGATTACCCGCCATGGACGGCCACAACGAGCAACAGCAGCAGCCAGAGAGGCTGGAGGATCAGTTGCGTCGCATGATGCTTGCCAATGGACCGACGGCACCACAGAATCAAGCCCGGCCAACAGTTCGTTTGCCACCACAAGGTCCGAACAGCAACCCACAGCAACGCCGAACCCCAACGCCCACTACACAAATTGCACAGGTCGCCACCAACGGCTACAATAACCCGCATGCCACTGGGCCACCGCAACATGGCACTGTCCCACCTCACATGCTACCGGGTCAAGCTTCTAATGCTCGATTCGCTCCGCACCTGCGGCAAAATCAAAGAGAGCGGCGAATGCAGAATCCAGGCCTACCACCCGCTCCTGGTCCAGGGCCTTCTCTTGCTCCCGGCACGCATGGTCCGCATCAGAACAGCAATGCACCGCACCGGCCAGCTCAACCGAGGCAACCGCAGATCGACCCAAATGCTTTCCAGCGTGGAGGCCGGACCGCAGGCTACTACCAGCAAGCTACGGCTCCAAGACAGCTATTCAATCCCAATGCCCACGGCCCTGCGCCAATGATCCAGCCTGACTACCGTCACAAGCAGACCCAGTACTTGGAGCAGGCAGTGGCAAAGGAGCTTCCGAACGTCGAGATGAGCAACGCCGAGCGTGACGAGAAGGAAGCCTTTCGCGCTGCGCTGCAAAGCATCATTCACGACACATGCGCCGCTGATCCGGAGCGCCTACCAATAGTCTCCCTGGAGTGCTTTGGGAGCCTCAAGTCTGGCTTTGCAAGCGCAGGCTCGGACATGGATCTTGTGATAGTATTGCAAGACGGCACTCCGTATACTGCGTGCTTCTCACTGCTCGAGGATGACCTACCACGTGCCTTGGAGGGGCGCCTGCTGCAGCTCGGCTATGGTGCAAGGTTACTCACCAGAACCCGAGTGCCCATCATCAAGATCTGCGAGAAACCCGACACCTGCCTACTGGACAAGCTGCGTCAAGAACGCGACACGTGGGATGTTCTTCCTAATGAGAAGAAGTATCCACACTTGCATCAGGACGGCGATGAAGAGGGCGTAGCTGGAGGACGTGTAGATGCAGCGGAGGCTGCTGAAGCAGAGCCCGCTCCCAATGCGACCGGACCAACGGCCGTGCCTGCTACCGATGGAGTTCCAGAACCTTTGAGTGGTGCTCACCTGCCCAACGGCAGGCCCGACATCAATCCCAAGGATGGTCACGCGACTCAGAAGAGTGCGGAAGGTGCGGAACCAACTGGCGGTATCGACGGACTGCCAGATAAACAACGACGCGCACCACCAAAACCCTGGACTCGAGAACGCAAGGCCGGTCCGCTCGACTTCCCGAAGAGCGGTATTGGTATCCAATGCGACATCAACTTCTTCAACCCACTCGGTCTGCACAACACCCAGATGCTGAGGTGTTACTCACTCTGTGATCACCGCGTGCGGCCGATGGTGCTCTTCGTCAAAGCCTGGGCTAAGCAGCGCAAGATCAACAGCTCGTACTCCGGCACACTGTCAAGCTACGGTTATGTGTTGATGGTGCTGCACTACCTGATGAACGTCGCCCAGCCTCCCGTTCTGCCCAACCTACAGTTGCCTTGGCGCCCAAATGCGCAGTGCACGCCGCACGCTGCGACGAGGACCCAAGTGGACGAGTGGATAGTAGATTTCTGGCGCAACGAAGAAGAGATCACGAAGGCGGTGCAGAGCGGACAGATGTCGGCGAGTCGCGAGTCGCTCGGGTCTTTGCTAGCCGGCTTTTTTCAGTACTACTCATCTCAAGGCGGCCAGCGTCAGTTCCATTGGATGCAAGAAGTGCTCTCGCTCCGGTCGCCGGGCGGTCTACTGTCGAAAGAGGAGAAGGGATGGGTCAAGGCGGTCACCGAGGAAGGTGAAGGAAAGAAGGTGCAGCATCGCTATCTGTTCTGCATTGAGGATCCGTTCGAGCTCGCGCACAATGTTGCGCGGACTGTGACGCACATGGGCATCGTCGCGATCCGAGACGAGTTCAGGCGGGCGAACCGGATCTTGCATGCGATCGGCATTGGCCAGCAACCGAGGGATGGCGAGTTGTTCGCGCAACTGGTCGAAGTTGAAGACCTCGAAAAGGCTACCGAAGCCTTGAAGCTGGACGGCGCTGCGAATTCGGTCACAGATGGGCAAAACACCAGCAACAACATAGATGATCCGAATGCTAGGAACCAGAGACGCTTTGCGCAGAACCGAAACATGCACACGAATGGTGTGCGGCCCGGTCCACCGCCAGCGTCAAAGTCGCTTGACGTGGCGGACAAGGAATCATTTCCAGCACTAGGAGGCGCTGCGAAAGCGAAGAAGAATGGGCACAAGCAGGATGCTGATGGAGACGTAGCGAACACGAGCGAAATCTCTGGTGACCGCGCGAAGGCCTACCTCGAAGAACTGAAGATGAAGAAGGCTGACGCTCATGCTGAGTTGACGGCTACTGCTGCGGCGGAGGCTGTGCTTGGTGGCGAATGATGGGTACGTGCTGGCAAGGAAGTTGTATGGTGCTACCACGGAATGCAGTACACATAAGTGCGGCAGAGTGCAAGTGCGGCGATAAACAGTTGTGCAGTATCCGGCGTGCCCTGTGACTGCGCATTATGTACCATACGCTCTACTACTTCATGAAAGAAGATTGTACGTTAATCGAAGTGGTCACAAAACCTCTACAATTCGATCGTCCTCGTCCTCCTCAGTCACGTCCAGTATCGGCTTACCATGCACTTCTTCCTCCGTGTCACCTTCCTCCCCTCTCATCAGCACCTGCACGAGTCGATCGCAGCCTTCCCCAACACTTTCGTCCTCAGTGTGAGAGTGGAGGGCCCGGATGATCGGGTACACCTTCACAGCTCGCAAACGCTGCCTGCCTTCCTTTGTCGAGGTCAACAGCAGCAAAGTTTCGAGGTGAGTGACGATGATATCGCTCTGCTTCTCCCGCTCCTTGTCGGGAGGCAGCAGCTGGCACTCATCCAGCATGCCTTCCGTATCGTCATCGCTATACTCCTCGCTGCCCATCAGCGGCAGCATGAGGTACCCCAGCAAGCCGACATACTCGTCGCTGAGCAAACGGTGATGCGATGAGACTTCAAAGCAAGCGTTCTTGATCGTGTTCGCCACGCCGCGCCGTCGGATTGTGGACTTGTGCTCGGTGAAGACGATGATCTTGGTCAGTGGGATGATGTCGTCGTCCTCTTTGCGCGGCGTGAAGAAGTACTTGCGACCTTCCTCGTGCTTCGCCAGGTCGGCGAAGAGGTAGGAGAGGTAGTCGTAGTCGGCTTTGGGGTTGTAGCCGCCCAGTGCGCCTTTGACGAAGCAGTCTAGTAGTTGATCGATGGCGAACGGTGATTTCGATAGCGGCTTCGGGACTTCGCGCTTGATGGTCAACAGCTTCGTGATCGTGGATGATTTGGCGAGGTTGGCCAGGATCATGCACTGCTCATTTGCGTTTGGCTCCTTCGCATCCTGGGAAGTAACGTGTGAGCAAGTGTGGTTAAGGATGGCAAGCTTCGGGTCACTGACATACTGTCACTCTTCGAAGCAATGATTCGAGGAACACGTCGTCGTCTAGCATGCTCGTCTGGACCTCTGCATCTTCCGAGATATTGACGAGGATCGTCAAGGCGTTCTTCGCGATTGGCGCATAGTCCTTGATCAACAGCTTCAGGTCCTTGACCGGCTCGAGCTGGTTGCGCTTGAATAGCGATGGTTGGGCTGTTGAGTAGCCCACGAGGTTCTCCGCCGCTGTACGACACAGTCAGACTATACATTCTCGCCTCGATCTTCTATCCACTATCCATCGTTGTGGCGTACCGATCTGTCGAATCTCGGTGTTGCCATGATGTAGGAACTCGACGAGCTGTTCAGTATGGTTAGCAGTTGCTCAACATATGTCAAGACGTAACCTACCTCCTCCAGTTCTGTAGGCATATTTCAGAAAATGTCTTTGTCGACGTCGGGTTGTCACATGTCGTGGAATTTCTGGAACGAAAAGGCGTTGCGGATCGTCGCATGGCGGCAGATCTACTAGGCCGCATCAAGCCAGTGTCTGGAGAGTGTTGTCGGGACTCGGGAGGCTGAGATGGGCGGCTCCGCTCCCTGATACCGGGAGCGCATATTGATGCTACTGTACACCAATGACACATCGCCGCCGACTCTCCCCGTGTCTATTGATGTTAGTGTCGTGCTCGGGTGGATCGTAGCTGGACGACTTTACGCATGAGACGATGCTGGTGCAGGAGCACAGTACAAGCAGTACGGCGCAACCATGTTCAATGTAGGCCTATGGAGCTGGCTGGTTGCACGTAGTATATTGGGAGCTAATGCTGGCATGCGCAGCGCCTTAAGGGCTTCAATCTCGACTCGTTCCTGGACGGTAAGATAGCGGAAGAGCAAGCCAAGCAGGGCACCAAGCCGGGCCCCTCGCAATCGCCTGGGCGCAGACCACCCGGCAATGGATCTAGACGTGGCAGTGGGCGGACAGACTCGCCGGCGCGGAGAGCGGGCAGTCGACTGAGAGTGCCTGAGGGCGGTGATGGGGTATTGGCAGGCAGAGGACCAGACCCGGAAGAATTCGTCATAGGCGACGATGCGTCCGACATATCGAGGACGGCGACCCCGAAGCCGGCGAAGGAGGATGCCGAGGAGGCCACAGCGGATGCTGCTGAGAACGTATCGGAGCGCAATGGTGTGTCGTCGTCGCTGAAGGCCAAGGATAAAGCGGATAGCGACGAGTTGCCGGAGGATGTGCAGAGGAGGCTGGCGAAGTTGGACCATTTGACTGCCAAATACCAAGGTATGCTCGCAACCTGCCCGCTGCATCGTGATTGGCACCTTTTGTTTTACTCACAGAATATGATGTGTACAGATCTGTTGCGCAACTACCGGACAGCACATGCGCGCGTGTCCGCCATCGAGCCGTTCGAGACAACGCTGCGGGAGCATACGTCGCTTACCTCCATCGCCGAGCCTGCTGCGCTTGTGGAGTTCCTCAACAATCGGAATCTGCAGAGCGACATGGTATTGGAGGAGCTCAAGAAGGTCACCATCGAGCAGAGAGACATTGTGAAGGAAAGGGACGAGCTGAAGGCCAAGCTTGCGGAAGCCGAGAAGAAGGCGAAGGAGGCATTCGACGAAGCCGCTGGGTTGCGTATGGAGCATGAAGACAAGGGTGTCGTCGCGGACAAGAAGGCAGCAGAAAACGACCCGCTTGGTGTCAATAGCGCAGACGACGCTGAAAAGGCCGAGGATCCCAAGCCCGCACTTGCCACTGCTGTCGAGCCGAACACCAATGACGACGACTTCTTCGATTACGAGACTGAGCAGAAGAAGGATGTCGAGGACAAGCTCAAACAGCACGAGACTGAGATCAAGTCGCAGAAAGAGTACATCAACGAGCTCTGCACCGAGAACGCGACTCTCCGCCAAGATCTAGACATGTGCCAGCTTGACCTTGCAGCAATGCAGAACAAGATCGGCATCAAAGAGCGTGAGATACAGAGCGTGCAGTCCGAACTAGCAGAGGCGAAAGGTGAGCTTGAGAATGTTGGCAAAGCCCGCGAGGAAGCGCAAGAACAGGAGCAAGAGGCCGCTGCGACGCTTGTGGAGACGGAAAGCTATGTCGCACATTTGCAGGAGAAGCTGAAGGAGTACCAGAAGGATTTGCAGGAGCGAGAGCAGGAGCTCAAGGAGAAAGCCGATTTGGCTGAGGAGAACCTTAAGAAGTATCAGGAGGAGCATGAGGAGAACCTCCGGAAGGGCAAGTACGCGCAACGTGAGGAGAAGGGCATGGAGTCGCTCAGGAATCTGGTGAATACTTTACGCGAGCAAGCGAAGCAGGCTGAGGAGAGCAAGGGGCAGGCCGAGGGCAAGATGAAGGATCTGCAACTCCAGATCAATATGATGGAGTCGGAGGCTAGCTCTTCGGCACAAATCAACACGAACTTGAGGGTTCACGAGGCCGCTGCTGAGAGTCTGAAGAAGAAGTTGGCTGAGGTGGAAAGTGAACGTGATGACGCACAGCGCTTGGCGGAAAGCAAGAAAGGTCACGAGGCTGCAGTCGCAAGCTTGCGAAGCCAGTTGAAGAGCGCTCTGAAAGATCGTGATGCAGCCTATCAGATGATCCTGGATTGTGGCAAATGCGTGTTGCCTGAGCACGAAGGAGGAAAGCCTCCTCAAACCCCAACCATGAATAGCACTCCCGAAACACGGTCTCGCAACAGCTCCGAGGCGACCGAGCAGACCGAAGCATCGACGCAGCCGACCGAAGTCGGCACGCCGTCGGTGAATGGTGAGACGGATGCCGGCGAGGCGAGGAAGAAGAGCAAGAAGAAGAAGCCCAAGGCTAAAAAGAAGGTGGATGCTCCCGTCAGCGCCACTTCCTTCTCGACGTCAGGACTCTCTGTCGACGAGCTGATTGCGCAACCCGAGAAGGTCCAGGAGATCCTTGACAAGCACGGTAATCCTCGGATGCTGCTCAAGATCCTCATTGAGTCGTTGAAGGGCATGAAGCAGGAGCGTGAGAGCCTGGACGACGTGCAGATGGAGCTGCTGCGCCACCATGAGCATGTCATTGAGGAGCGCGATCAGACCATTCGCGAGAACGTGCGCCTGATCACGGAGAAGCAGGCAGAGATTGAAGCCTTGCGGCACGCAATTGGTGTCAAAGAGGCGGCGATTGAGAGGCTGGATGGGAAGTTGAAGGGTGAGGAAGAGCTCAGAGAGGAGATTGAGACGTTGAACGAATCTGTACTTGAGAGTGGTACGCAGGCGACCGATGCGAAGCATGAGCTGAAGAACGTGAAGGAGCAGAAGACGAAGCTACAAGAAGAGCTGGATGAGCTGCAAGCTGAGAGCGATTGTAGTCGCAAGAACTGGAAGGACGCAGAAGCGCAGAAGGACAACCTGAGTGAGAGGTGTAAGACGCTCGAGACAGAGATTGTGCAACTCAAAGACTCACAGTCGACTGTGTCCTTAGCCTCTACCGAGGAGCTGCAAGGCTTGAAAGAGCAGCTAGAGCATGCTCAGAAAGAGAAGGAGTCGTTGCAAGTCGCCACGGATGCCGCCGGAAAGCAGATCGAGGACTTGAAGGCCCAGCACAGTGCTAGTGGCGTCGAGTTGGATGCGAAACATAAGTCACTGAGCGCTGGCTTCGAGGAGTTGAAGTTGAAGGCTGCTGCCTTAGAGAAGGATCTGGCTGCCGCTAACCAGCTAGCTCAAACGAGGTTCAAGGATCTGAGTGATTTGCGAGAACATCTGAACAAGGTGCAGCCTGAGCTCAAGAGACTAAGAGAGGAGTCTGCTGAGCTCAAGACTGTGAAGGCCGACCTTGAGAAGGCCAGTGGTAGCTTGAAGAGGCTAGAAGGGAAAGAGAAGGACTTACGCTCCGAGATTGCGGAGTACAAATCTCAGGCTGCAGAGAAAGACACGGAGATTGCGTCGCTCAAGGACTCTGCAAAGAAGAGCGAGGAGCGCAGCTCTGCACTCGAGGACTCGTACGACAATGCCCGTAAGGACCTCGAACAGAGCCAGAGCAAGCGCGATGAAGCTGTCGACACCCGTGACAGGCTCCAAGCAGACCTGAAGAAGTTCGAGGCAGAGATGAAGACTTCCAAGTCAGGTCTGGAAGATTTGGAAAGACAAGCTAACAAGCTGCGCGACGAAGCTAATAGCCTCCGGAACGAGCTGCAGCTCAAAACAGCGCAGCATGCCAGTGCGCAAAGTCTAATGGACAGCCAGCAGGACCAGTCACGGGAGCTCTCCATCCAAATGAGGGAAATACGTGAGCGGAACGAGAGCTTGGAGGAGGAGCTCGCAGATGCGCGTAGGCTACTGACTGAGCGGGGGCGAGAGGGCGAGACCATGCGCAGGATGTTGAACGAAGTCGAGAGTCGCGCCGAGAGCAGGGTCAAGGAGATGCGGGAGAGAATGGATCTCGCTATCGAGGAGCGAGACCGAGCGGAAGACGAGGCGAGCAGTATTGGTCGGCGAAAGGCGCGTGAGCTTGAGGACCTCAAGACCAAGCTTCGAGATGCTGAGCGGGAGGCAAGTCGAGCCACAGAGGCTAGAGCAGATGCAGAACGCAAAGAAGGAGAGTTTCAGGGTCGGCAAAGCGACTTCGAGCGTCGAGCCGCTCAGGCGCAGGAAGAGCTCTCCGAGGCTCGCTCGGCAATGGCACAGCTACAAAGCACACTCGACGAAAGCGAACGGCAGTCCCGCGAGCTCGACAAGGATAAGGCCGACCTCCGCAAGACGCTCGACGAGAGGGACGGCCGCTTGGAGAAGCTGCAGAGGTCCAGCAAGACGATGGCGGAGGAGCTGCGAGGCTTGCAAGCATCCAACAAGTTCCGCCAAGGCAGCGTGCAGTCCTCACGTTCTTCCGTCGAGTCGCCACTGGTGACGTCGCCCCGGATCACATCGCCGGCACCCAGGACGAGTAACGGTACGCCCATCGCCACGACGGGTGGGGCACATGCCAAGGAGAGCATCGACTATGTTTACCTGAAGAATGTGCTGCTGCAGTTTCTGGAGCAGAAGGACAAGAAGCATCAGATGCAGCTCGTGCCTGTCTTGGGCATGCTGTTGCATTTTGACAGGTA
Organism: Oleoguttula mirabilis; assembly: GCA_035135055.1. Classification (NCBI taxonomy): domain Eukaryota; kingdom Fungi; phylum Ascomycota; class Dothideomycetes; order Mycosphaerellales; family Teratosphaeriaceae; genus Oleoguttula; species Oleoguttula mirabilis. Next base: position 134,587 of record JAVFHQ010000044.1, on the reverse strand, counting down.
AGCCGGTTATTGAACCCGATGAAGCTGAAGGACATGCTAACGATCAAGCAGGCAAGAGCAGCAGAAGTGGGAGGCCGCGATTTCGGCGAAGTGAGCGACGTCTGGAGATGCGAAATCATACCAACTCCAGGGCCAGGGTCTATCGCTGCATTGCGCATGATATAGTCACTGCGCTCCGGAGCATACCCACATTCGAGGTGGGCGCCATGCTGGCAACTTCACCCAAAACCAAAGTTCGCGCACGCCTCTCCAGCGAAGACAGGTCCACGAAGTAATGAGAGATGCCGGTCTCGCACCGGATGGTGTGAAGAGCGCATGGCATTGGCGAGCGAACTTGCATTGGGCAAGGCATTGTATATTGTCATGACCTGCATCGGACACGCTTGGCGACAGTGTCCTGGAAGGTAGATGTACCTTAGCATAGCGTTTATGCATTAGCGTGGGGAACGATCAAGGATGCGTTTGCCTTGTACGTTGTGCGATTTCTCCGGCGCGTACCTGCGTGAGGCTGCGTCAGGGGAAGCTGGAATTGTCAGTCCCATACCACAGTTGCCATGTCGCCGTAAGTATGAGTGCAGATGGTGTGGGCGCTTCCTGCTCACAGTCCACACAGCTTGAATCCAGCTGCATGAAAAAGCTGTGCCGGAAAGCAGAGCTCGGAATCCCGATGTTGGCAGCTGCGGACGCGATGCAGCCCCGGGAACAGGAAGCGTTCTTCCAAGCCCATCGCGTCATCAGGGGACGGTCGGTGTACATCAATTCATCACTCACATCTTTCTGCTCGTCGGCTGAACGGTGGGCTGTTGGGCATCTGGACACCCCGCTGATTTGACGCCAGCCCACGGGCCACTGCGCGTGCGCTTGACACAATCGTGCTTCTCAGTCGGATGATCGCAAGCGCAACTCCCTCTCCCGTGACCCGTCCTCGCCTCGCCCCGACCACCTCGAGCACGAATCTGCCTCGTCGTCAACGCAGCGTCAACGAAGCATCGCCTGTTCCGTTGCGACTTCCCATGCGCCGCCAATCTCCACCATCCACCGCAAATTCTAGCGTCAGTCGCTCGAGCATAGGCTTTCGCACGGCTTGGCAGCCCGGGACAGCAACATGAATGGCAGCGATAGCATCAAGAAGGCTGCAATCAGCAAGGCGAAGCAGGTAGCCAGCGCGGCGACGAACAATGGGAACAGCGGCAAGAAGCGCAGAAAGCAGGTGAGCAGATCGGCAGGCCGAAGGCAGAGCAGTGTTGACCCGGCTTCCCACCAGGAGTCACTGAAACCGATCATTACTACCGAAGGGCAACAGGCGGCGGGCGGAAACCCATACAGGTGAGTGCGCGCTCCGACGTCATGCGAAACCTGCAGAGCACTCTTCCCGAAACGTCTCAAACTTGGACGACGTCACTTCACACCGCAACCAATGGGCAACATGCTAACACATCCGCCTCCTTGCAGTGGCCAAGCATCACCGTTGAACCACCAGAAAGCGCAATATGGACACGACCTACACCATTCGCCGTCGGAGTCCGAGTCGTCGGGAGAGGAGGGCACCGAGAACACAGCCGATGAGGAGGACTCGGAAGACTACTGCAAGGGCGGCTACCACCCAGTGCAGGTCGGCGAGCAGTACAAGGAGGGCAAATACACGATAGTCAGGAAGCTCGGCTGGGGTCACTTCTCGACCGTGTGGCTGTCGAAAGACAACACCAACGGCAAGCATGTCGCGCTCAAGGTCGTGCGATCAGCAGCGCACTACACCGAGACCGCGCTCGATGAGATCAAGCTGCTAAACAAGGTCGTGGAGGCGAACAAGGACCACCCTGGCCGAGCGCATGTGGTCAGCTTGTTGGATTCGTTCAATCACAAGGGACCGCATGGGATGCACGTGTGCATGGTCTTTGAAGTGTTGGGCGAGAACCTGCTCGGCCTGATCAAGCGCTGGAACCACCGAGGCATCCCTATGCCGCTCGTCAAGCAGATCACTAAGCAGGTTCTGCTTGGACTGGACTACCTGCACCGAGAGTGCGGCATCATCCATACCGATCTGAAGCCCGAGAACGTTCTTATCGAGATCGGCGACGTGGAGCAGATTGTCAAGACGTATGTCAAGGACAAGGACGGCGACAGGGACGACCCCAGGAACGGCAGGCGAAGAAGGCGAACCCTTATTACCGGCAGCCAACCCTTACCGAGTCCACTGAACGCGAGCTTTTCGTCTGGCGACCTTGCGAACTTTCCTGGCAGCACGCAAAGCTTGAACAGGATAGTAAGCGAGAGCAGTAAAGGTAACGCGTCCATCACTGGCGCCTCGCCCCTACGTCGGGATGGCGCTGAGATGAGTGGTGCTGTAGGCTCGGCCGCACCTTCACCACAGAAATCGATGCTCGAAAGCTTGGGAATCAACCGCGGAGATGCAGACGACACGAAAGAGGCGGATCCGCAGAAGGAACGGGAGAAGACTGCGTAAGTCCCGATTTCCACATTTCGCGCATCATTCTTGTGACTGATGATAGATACAGAGACATTCTGGCGAACAACGTATCCGACATGGACCTTGGCAAGTCCCATGCCGTCCAACCCAAGCCGCAGGAGACAGAGGACGGCATCGACACCATTTCAGTCAAGATTGCGGACCTTGGCAATGCGTGCTGGGTCGGGCATCACTTCACGAACGACATTCAAACACGACAGTATCGCTCACCAGAAGTCATCTTGGGCGCTAAATGGGGTGCTAGCACAGACGTGTGGAGTATGACTTGCATGGTAAGAATCGGACACGGAGGCGCCGTTCAGGATCTCACTAACACTGCTTAGGTCTTTGAACTCATCACGGGCGACTATCTGTTCGATCCGCAGTCCGGCACAAAGTACGGCAAGGACGACGATCACATTGCTCAGATCATCGAGCTCCTCGGTACATTCCCTAAGAGTCTATGTATATCCGGCAAATGGTCTCAGGAGATCTTCAACCGCAAAGGCGAGCTGCGAAACATCCACAGGTTGCGACACTGGGCGTTGTCGGACGTGCTGAAGGAGAAGTACCATTTCAGCGTCGAGGAGGCGAAGCGGATCGCCGAGTTCTTGCTGCCCATGCTCGAGCTCCTCCCGGCCGAGAGGGCGAATGCTGGAGGCATGGCCAACAATCCTTTCGTTATCGGCACGAAGGGTATGGAGCACGTCAAGCTCGACATCGAGGTGGGCAGCAAGGGCGAGGGCATAGAAGGCTGGGCGACCGAAGTGAAGAAGACGCGGTAGAACTGCACTGCTCGGCCCTTCATGCCCTTCCGCAGTCCCAAGGCAGTGGAAGGAGACATGATTAGTGGATCTATCGCGGAGACGAAACGGCTCCCGGATCCCAAGGAAGGATAGCACGCCGCTGAGCACACCCGCTCGTACGATGTCTATAGTTCAGTCACTCATTTAAGTGCGGAGGAGCGGAAGCATGCGCGGCCTGCGCATGGAAGTGAGTCGTTTGAGCCGTTCGCACGCAACTTGAGCAAGCAGAATTCGGCTTTGTGCTTGTGTATGTAGCTGCATAGGGGAGCAAGGGGGATGGGCGCTCTTTGGATGACACGGTATTTATACGAACCCAAACCGTATCATAATGTCATCCTCGTCATCCTTATGTTCTCGATCCGCCCAGTGACCAGACGTCACTTGCCACCTAGAGCGAAAATCCGGTCGAGGTCAGGTGATTCACAAGGCCAGCCCTACGCGGCAACGGCCAGCCTCCGTGCCTGGATGATGATCGACAAACCCAGAAATGGAATTTCCCGCTTATAGCTGCCGAGACATATGTTTTCGCTCGTCTGTAGTTGTACTTCGAATGCTGGAGTCTTGATTACCACTTCGCCTCTGCCGTGACAATCACTCCCATGTACTAGACCGACCTGCGTAACCATAAGTCTTGATAGGATACGGCGATGCATTTGGGCAGTGAGTACCATCAATCAAGCGAGTACGTCGGTCGTCCACGATCCGGCCTTAAGAAATCGGAGATGAGATGGACGTCCCTGGACCCTGCGTCCAGCGGTCCACGGACCTTAGCTGCCGCGTAGCGTAGACAGGGGACAATATTATCTTACGATGAAATGTGGCATGCTTGTTGGGTGGCCGCGGTCAAAACCGCGAGTTGACTGCTCTCGTGAACAGTCCCTCTCTCATACGATTTCCATTCGGTACTCTGTGCTCGACCTCAAGGCGCGCAAAGATGCCTCTCACGACGTACACCATGGACGTCTTGTATGTGATATCCTACACAAAGCAAATTCACCCAGTGAACTGACATGCTTGCGCCAGCAATAATGCCACCTACACCTCGATCGCCGACGTGATGCTCCCGCACACCCAGAACACCTACTGGCACGAGTTTGACGAGATCTCTCGATACAACGTCCAGCTCAACTACTTCGAACGGTTATGGGCCGCGTGGTACGCCTTCATGGGCAACGATGTCCTCGCCACCGGTATCATGAGCTTCCTCATGCATGAGCTTGTATACTTTGGAAGGAGCATACCTTGGATGATCATCGACCGGATACCTGCTATGAACAAGTACAAGATCCAGAACGTATGTGCGATGGACCGGGATTATGGGTTGAAGAGGGGCGCAAGCTGACAAACTGAGCAGCAGAAGGTGCCGTCCGCGAAAGAGCAGTGGGACTGCGCGAAGCTGGTCCTGTTGAGCCACTTCACCGTCGAGCTGCCGCAGATCTGGTTCTTTCACCCTATGGCTCAGTATTTCGGCCTCGCCACCACCGTGCCGTTCCCGTCCCTCTTCACCATGGCCTACCAGATTGCGATTTTCTTCGTTTTCGAGGATGCGTGGCACTATTGGTCGCACCGTGCGATGCACTGGGGTCCACTGTACAAGAACGTCCACAAGATCCACCACCAATACTCTGCGCCGTTCGGTCTGGCAGCAGAATATGCCTCGCCAATCGAAGTAATGATCCTTGGTCTCGGAACGGTCGGCGCGCCCATCATTTGGTGTGCCATCACAAAGGACCTTCACATCTTGACCATGTACATCTGGATCGTGCTCCGTCTCTTCCAGGCCATCGATGCGCATTCCGGCTATGAGTTCCCGTATAGCTTGCACCACTTCCTGCCCTTCTGGGCCGGCGCCGACCACCACGACACGCACCACGAGAAGTTCATTGGGAACTACTCGAGCTCGTTCAGGTGGTGGGATTACTGCCTCGACACCGAGAGCGGTCCGGAAGCCGCGAAGAGGAGGCGCGAGAGGAAGCTTGGGAAGGCGAAGAAGGCAGCGTAGGCTCCCGCGAGCTGCATGTCTTATCAGTAATGCGTTAAGCAGCAAGTGTTATTTGAGCGAGTCCCCATTTTCAGCGGCAAGTGGCATGCTCCGCGCAGGCGATTGGTTATGCATTGGGAGGTGTTTGGGCGTTGGTATATGCAGCCATGGGGTCGTCCTGGCAGGGCATTGCTGGCTAGAGTAGTGTATGTATCAACGGCAGTGTATCATGACCTCCGATCGGTCAAAACCACAGAGCTGCCCGATTGAGTGAGTTCCTTCGGCTCATATCACACATTGCGGTTGTCTGCGAGCACACGTAACGCAGTCGACGACCTGTCCATGTTATAAACTGCACTCAGCTATAGCTTCCTACAAGCTGTCACGCGACAACAACCTGATAACCCGCTAATTAAAACGTACACCTTGGCGGCCATGCACGAAGCTTGACTGCTCGACACATAGCCCACGTCATTGGTTGGTTTCCCACTTGTGACAGCTTCCCAAGTCCCACCAACCACGTGCTGCCGGGTCGTCAACGGACAATGCATATCCGCCGACAATAGTACGCGGCGTTTCTGCGTCGACCCTTGCTGCCGACACCGACGATGAGTTTCGTGCTCGACCAGGTGCGCCGCATCGATGCACAGCTAGACCGGGTCCAGCTCGCCGACCCCCCTCCTCCGGCCTCACCCAGTGTTTCGCGGGTGTCAGCGTTTGGGGTTGATGAAGCGCCAAAGCCGTCGACGCGTCTGCTGGCGTTGCAGACGTCAATACGCGCCTTGACTCCGAGCGGCTCGGACAGCAGGGCGCTGCTCAGACCGGCGCAAATACAGCTGTTTCTCTCGGCCTTGTCGGATCAGCCGGAGGCACCACTGGCCGTAGCTGAAGATGATAGAGCGAGCAAAGAGCCGTTCGAGACAGAGCTGGAATGGCTACTGGTGTCGAAGGCGACTATGCAGACATACGGGCATGTGTTGACGAGCATACTGGACCAGACCGTTTCGATGGCCGATGACATATGGTACTGGGATGAAGTACTCGGATCCCGGAAGTACAGCGCGCTCTATGGTATTCAGATATCGCCCTTCCAGTTTTGGCACTGGACGAGCTTGGTATGGGATGATGTCAAGTCAAGAGGTGGTAACTTCAGCATCAGCGGCGCGAGGCAGGATGCTACGGATACCATTGGCAAGAGATGGCAGCAGTTCTACGGGCTTGTGAGACAAGTGGTCAAAGAGCGAAGCGTCGCGGAGGTGCAGAAGCAGGTGCTGAGTCCTGTGACGAGGCTTCGAGGCGAGATACGGCAGAAACAGGCTGCTTTGAAGAAGATACGGTTGCGCAATGCGAATGCACTTGGCGTACTCCTTGGCGAGGGCTTAGCGAACGAGAGTGTTCACGGCGGAGCGCTCGCAAGTCCCAGCGTTACCGAGACACAGCATCAGTGGAAGTCGTCTGTGGCCCGCAATGTCGCGCTCATGGAGGCTGTGCTTGCCAAGGTCAACGACCTTGAGACGCCTGTTGAAAAGTTCGATGCTGCGATCGCTGAGCTGACTGATGATGATCCGATGTACGGCGTCGAAGTCTACGAGCAATCAGACGTCGAAGGCGGAGCGTCCGTCCAACCTCAGGCAGTTGCAGAGCGCTTGACGAGGGTGCTTGCTATGGCTTTGCCACAATACGCTTCGTCTACAAAAGCGCTAGTTTCTGAGCACGGCAAACCTTCGCGCATCGTACGGTACTGGCTACCAGTCACCGTCGGCATCCTGTCTTCCAGCACGGTCCTTCGTATCCTAGTCAACAGGCAAGCAGAGATCGTGCAGTGGATACAAGAATTCGGCTCAACAATCATTGATTTTTGGCAAAACTGGGTCGTAGAGCCGACACGCAAAGTCATTGGGACTATCCGCCACGACGAATCTAGTGAGGTTAGCATCATGTCGAAGCGCTCGCTCGAAGGCGACCGGAACAGCCTTGAGCGCATGGTCGTCGACTTCGCGGTCGACAACCCAGCGGACTCCACCGGCTCCAGTGCCAAGCTTACCGAGGTTGAGATCGCAGACATCAGATCCAAGGTCAGAGAAGGCGATCTTACACCGGTGCTGAAAGCGTACGAACGGGATCTAGCGTCGCCTTTCATGGGCACCATCAGAGGCAACCTTATCCGGGCACTGCTTATTCAGATCCAGAAGACGAAAGTCGACGTCGAAGTGGCCATGGGTGGCATCGACTCCCTACTCAAACAACAGGAGCTCGTGTTCGGCTTCGTCGGCCTCACGCCTGGGATCCTTGTAACATACTTCGTCGTCCACTACCTGCGCTCTTCGCTGTCGGAGAAGCGTGGCTCGCAGGCAGCCCGCAAGCAGGGCAAGATGCTGCGTCAACTGCGCAACATCGACCGCATCCTCACGAACAGCACACCGACCGACTTTGGCGAGCTGTACTACAAAGATCAAGGTCTGTTGCTTTGTGAGGTCCACGTGCTGCGGCAGGCTGCTGAGAAGGGCATGCCCAGCGAGATCTACAAGGAGTTCAGCGAGGATGCCGAGGAGCTCTGCGATGTCCGGATAGGCGCGGAGAGGCAGAAGACGACGGCTGCTCGGATACGGTGGGCATATGCACGGTATCTGTCGTAAGCATATGAGGCTTGGGGATGTGGTACGACGGTCACAGGCAACGAGATACCCACGATTCTCTGCTTTTTAGCGTAGCATAGCGATGTTCGGGTAGGCAGCATTGAATCCAAGGGCATTGTATGGGCCGTATTGGCATCCCAAACAGCCTCTTGTCCACCGCAGTGCAGAACATGTAGTCTCATAGCGAACGCCTCTTCAGAGTCCTGTTCAGTTGCTGCTAATTGCTGATTGCTGAACCCTTCCTTAAGTTCCTTCCCCACACTGCCACAGCACGTGAACCTGCGGGCCGGCGCTTCAACCTCGTCCGACATCACTACCCCCGTTGCTTGCGCCTCACCACCTGACGACACACCTGGCACGCCACATTGCCTCATCCTACAACGCCCGTCACCAAGCGCAAACAGCGCTGTCTCACCCGCACCCTCTTTGTACCTTACCGAGCACGCGGCCCACCCAAACGTACACAACCTCCGACCACGACAGACAAAGCCAGCAGCAGTCGCCAGGCGGCACTTCAGGCGCGCTAGACGAATCGCGTGAACGTCTTCCGGGACCGTCTGCACCATGGCAGGCACACGCAACTATGACTTCCTCATCAAACTCCTCCTCATCGGCGACTCGGGCGTGGGCAAGTCGTGCTGCCTGCTGCGCTTCAGCGAGGACTCCTTCACGCCTTCCTTCATCACCACCATCGGTATAGACTTCAAGATCCGGACGATCGAGCTGGACGGCAAGCGGGTGAAGCTGCAGATATGGGACACAGCCGGGCAGGAGCGGTTCAGGACGATCACGACGGCTTATTATCGAGGCGCGATGGGCATACTGCTGGTCTACGATGTGACGGATGAGCGGAGCTTCAACAGTATGTTCATCGGAGGAGCAGCGCAATATGTGTGGACTGACCTAGTGCTTCGCAGACATCCGGACGTGGTTCTCCAACGTCGAGCAACACGCGACCGAAGGCGTGAACAAGATCCTGATAGGCAACAAGTGCGATTGGGAGGAGAAGCGCGCAGTGTCCACCGAGCAAGGCCAAGCGTTGGCAGACGAGCTCGGCATACCGTTCATGGAGGTGTCGGCGAAAGGCAACATCAACGTGGAGAAGGCCTTCTTCAGTCTCGCGAGCGATATCAAGAAGCGGATTGTGGACACGCAGCAACCACAGCAGCAAGGGCAACAACCCGGCGGCGTCAACGTGGGCGCAGGAGCGGGCAGCGCCGGTGGTGGCTTGGGCAAGAATTGCTGCTAAAGCGAGTAGCGGGCGGCTGGCAGGACCTCCAACTTCTATCACAGCGTGCTTTTCGAGTGTGCGGCGCGATGGATATCCGCATCAGTAGAATGTTTGGCGTTCTCGGCGTTGCGTTCTGTGGCAGGCAAGCGAGCAGCTACTCTTACAATGTACAGCCCATATCTGCAAAGGTTCTGGAGCCCATATCCCGGTGCTACGATCCAACGTTTCCTGCGGCGCCGCGTTCAAATACTAGATTCTCTGGCAAACCTGCGGACAGCGAATGCCAACACGAGTTTCCGGCGTTGTATTTTCTTTTGTTCTGAGTGTAGGTACGTGAGCATGCATGACCGCGATACCTGCGAGACGGAACACACGAGCATGCAGTAGACGGTCTCGACTCGCGTGGCCTGACTGTGCCAGTGTTCCTCCGGCTTTACCTCGGTTGTTGAAGATATGCTCACCTACGTATATTCAATACATCTTGGCGCCTCACCAACTGCGGATGTGGTCCAACGGTAAGATCCAGCCTGTACATCATGGCAGGGATGCAGATTCGAGTTCCGCCAGTTCCAATCCTGTTGGATGCCGCAGTGACTATCGGTTTGCAAAACACATGAGATGTACAGACTCCGGTGTTCTCGGAGGGGCCTTCTGTGGTTTTGCTGGTTGCACGCACAAGCATAGCAGCTCGTTGACACAGGGCCGGGAACGGGGTCAGGCAACTATCCACTAAGTGTGCGCAGATGACGATCACTGACCATCTCACTCCAAGTTCGGATAGGCAGACAGTCCCAGCAGAGGATAAGAGAAGCGGCAACAAAGAGGCTGACGAACGACTGCTGCAGTTGCTGTCCACTGTCCCGATATCGACTGCGTGACTGGGGGAGGCCCAGATGGTTCCTCGGATCCTCTTGCTCGTCTAAGCATACTTGTCGTGTTCTCGATTACGAGAGACGTTCATGATCTGAAAAGCCGCTGTAGTACGAGCGGAATGCAGAGGTCTTGCCGAGGATGGCCACGGTCAGCTACTCAGACCCGCAGAGTTGCTCAGCATTGCAGGGGAATTTGCTGTTTCTATGTAACCGGTGTTCGTCACCTGCACGAAGGCACCGTGGATTCGCAGATAGTCAGGCTACAGTGCCACTAGGAGACCACTGTAGCTCGAATGCTCTCGCTACAAAGCTCCGCGTCGACTCACCTCTGCCATCCCCGCCGTCCGCCGTCCGCTGTAGCTCTACGCTGGCCGCTGCAAGGGAAGACCAAGGCGGCAAGGCCATCGTGCAGAAAGTTCAAGTTGGCCGCACCCGACTACTGGACCTGCCGGAGCTGAGATGGCACATTTGGTGCAGTAGCTGGAGGTCTATCTATCTAGGCTAATGAAATGAACCAAACCGACAGCATAGCAGCGTGTGTTGTGACATAGACAAGTTTGGGAAGAGAGACTATCTCTGGTTGTATAAAACCATAGATGACTCAAAAACGCCCGACTCTGCTTCGCGCGCAGCGAGTGGTATGCCGCATCGTCCCGCAACACTACAATACCCACGCCATTCGCTTCAGCATCGTGCTCCGTCGTAATATCAATTCAGCTTTGGCGTGCTGCCGTACGAACTAATCTCAGGTAACGCGGCCTCACGTGTCTTCTGCTTTCGCCGGGCTAGGAACCAGATACTGGCCGCAATAAGACTGATGACTGCGACACCGCCAACTACGCCTCCGGCGATGGCGCCAATGCTCGAAGACTTTGGAGACGGGGTTGGTGTTGGCGAAGTCGAGCCGGTCGAGGAATAAGCTGATGACGTTGGTGACGATGCAGCAGACGACATGGCGAACGATGATGGAGGTGCGGGGTTGACTGCTGTTGTAAATGACACTGCGCTCACGGCGGACACCAAGGACGCAGCCGTTGTTTGTGAAGGTTCGAGGTTGACGGTGCTGGTGTAGACGCTACTGCTGCCACCACTTTCCGACGCAGTGATGGTTTCGGTGACCGTGGCAGATGAGGTTGGTGGTGTGTACGTGACGGTGTCCACCGACGTGACCTCTGTTGTTGATGGTACCGAGTATGTGGCCGGCGCCGATGACGACGACGAATCGTCAGTATATACGATCGGCTCACCATACATGTAGATGATGCTTGAGGTTGCGCCGCAGGAGAAGTACCTAAACAGAAGAGTGGAAGGGTCAGCGTGTGTCCAGTGCCCAATGCTCCTGCCCATCGCTTTGACGTACGAGTAAGTATTGGGATCCTCGCTGGTGTTGTCACCGGCCTCGCCGTACATATAGACTGTGCCACAATAGGGAGCGTTGGACGGGCTGAAAAACTATTAGCACACAATGCCGCCGAAAAGTCGTCATTGTGGAGGTGTGGTCTACCATAGTACATTGTCTGACTGGGTCACAGCGTAAGTAACATCAGCCGAGAGGTAGTTGTAGTCGTATCCAACACATGCTGTTGCGGATGCACAGCTGCCATCCGAAGAGACAAAATCTCCCGAAGAGTCGGTTTCACAGCAGACGAAATAGTAAGGGTCGTCATAGTAGCCGCAGCCTCCTCCGCTGAAGCAACTGTATGGTTCGTCGATATCACCATCCACGTAGCCACAGACGGGAGCGCCTCCGTCTTGTCGGCCGAAGAGATCGCGCTCCTGCATTCCAGCGAATCGTGGATACGATGGTCTCTGTGTTGGTTTGGGAGTCCACCCGTTGCCATCGAGGAAGTTGTCGGTCGTAGGCGTTGGCTTGGGTTGCTGCAGAACAAAGGCTGACACTCTGTAGAGTGGGAGCAGCAACGCTGCGAAGACGTGATGCCGAGCCATGACTGAGAGGAAGAACAGATTGTTGGATGTGAGGATTGAGAAACAGATGAACAATGCACAATGTGGGTTTTAGCGGGAGCAGATATGAGAGTCTTTCACCAGCAGCCTCTCAGCAGAGCGCAATGTTCTCGACCATCAAGCCTGACCCAGGCTTCGAGCATCCCGGATCGAGATGACCGAGCGTCGGGACTCGCTGCCTCAGGTCATAGCCACTTCGCTTGTTATGTCTTCTCCATGTGGAGTCACTGCCGTATTGCGCATAATCACACTGCATAGCCTCGTGAGCGGACCGTGTGGTACAACAGTAAAAGGCAGTTGACCAAGATAGCTGCATGTGTTTTGGGAAAGTGGGCGCACGAAGGCGTCTCGTCGTCCTGCGAAGTCCTCGCACGTCCCCCGGGACCGCTCCGGAGTCCGTCTGCGGGCTGGGACCTGGCGTCTTTGCTGGGCAAACATAGCTCTGTGCGCTGTACACATGCACGAGCGATGCTCTTCTCATCTTTTCTACGCACAGGTATTGGATCGTGCATCATCGGAAGAACATATGCGTTCGCGGTTCCGAGGACCTCAACTTTCATGAGGCTGTAACACATGCAAGAACAGCGGAATCGTGTTCCCACGCCTGTAAACGACTAAGAGGTGTACCCAATATCGGCGGCTGCGCTGCTCATGGCTCCAGAAGCCACAACGCCGTTCTATGGCTGGGTAGTGTCGGTGCGAGCAATGTAATGGCTATGGGTGGAAGACAACCATGCAATCAGGCCGTGCAAGTTGACGGTGCGACTGGGATGTCCATCTGCGGCCCATACGTTGGGGCTGAAAATCGCGGTCCTATGATCTAGCCTCTGGGTGCGGCCACATCAGGCAGTGTGTTTCAGGCTGCGGTTAGCGGTATAATGCCAAATGTACGAGGTGTATCATCAAGCGATTCTGGCCCGGGTTAGGCTTATGCGTGTGGACAAGGCTGCGGTAGGCGGTAGACCAGCACATGATGTTACTTTGTGCCATTATGGCCTAAGTCAGTCTGTGCGTTGCCACCGCTGACGCGGGAGAGTGTTGGTGCCGCTTGAAAGGACTCCCTCGAAACCACTCCTTCTGAAATGGCGACCGAGAGGGTCTCCTTGGAAGGGGCAGGCAGCATTGCTAACGTTGTCATGCGGTCCGGTGTCCGCAAGACTTGACTTACTTGAGGCGTGGAGTCGGGAGATTGATTGATTGTGATGGTGGAGGTGGTGTGGTGTGCGGTTGACTGCAGGGGCTAGCTTCCTCGCCCGTCCCCGCCCGTCCCCGTCCGTGCATGATGCCTTATCGGGACGTGAAAGCTTCTTTCCAAGCTGATCAAACTTCAGTGCTCAAGGCTGCCTCACAGCCTCACAGCTTCACCCAACCACCCCGCAACCCCTGAGACCCCATGGGATTGGCTTCTCTTCGGAAGCAATAACGCATGTTTCACGGACCCTACGCCCGCTACGAGGACAGCATGCACGTCCGGGACACGGTTTGCTGCCGCTTGGCATGCAGGCTCAACTGCAATCCAAAGTGGAAAGTTTTGCCGAGTGATATGCTGAGGCTGCAGTGCCCTAATGGGCGGCAAGCTTTACTCGCGAGCCTTCAACGAGGGCTTGTCGATGATGGCGACCATGGGACAGGGCTAGGTCTCGATCCATATGCCATAATAGGTTCTAGGGAGCCAGTTCGCAAGTCGGTACCGATAGCCCAGATCAACGGCCGCATCGGAGGATGAACTTACTAGGAGGTGGGAGCAACAGCAACATGGCTGAGGTCAGCTCTGCCCTTGGAGCCATCTCGAATGCCTTCAGCTTGACCCTCAAGATAACCGAGAAGGTGTACGAGATCGTCGCGGTCGACCAAGAAGCCAAAGACTTGCTAGAGACGACTGATCAAATCAACAACCAACTCGCACACGGGAAGAAATTACGGAGACAGAAATCCGGCCTTCTCAGTAGCGACGAGAAGGATTTGGTAGACAAAATCTTCGCTAGTACCGAGAAAGCCGTTAGCACAGTCGCGAGTTTGATCGAGCCTGCCAGAGCAGACATGATAGTGTCTGGTGGTCGCGTCAGGCTCAGCACACGCATTCAGTTCGTCTTTCGAGACCAGGCACACCTGCCAGTCAACCTCGCGAAGCTCGGGATTGCAGGTGGGAATCTCAATATGGCGCTCGGCGTACTCTGCAACAAGACCGGCCACTCAGACGGTCCCAGCTGGAAGAAGCCAAGCCTGCACGATCTGAAGCCGCCTCCTACCTACAACGAAAGCGAGTGGCTATATGCATCACGGCAGAAGAACCTTCGGAGACGTGCGAGCGCGGTGACGCTGAACGAATCATACAAACCGTGCCGCGCGAACTTGCAGCCATCTTCAGCTAGCATCGCAGAGCTCCCGGACGATTCAGCATCAATGTGGGATGGCGAGAACGTGACTGCAGTGTCAGACAATATGTTACTTCATCCACCGTTCGACGATGCTGGCAGCATACGATCTTGCCCGGAGTCGCCCATCATAATCACACCGCCGGAGGAGAAACCGCAGCGGCTTACCGGCAGAGCGAGGAATCGTTCGTGGTTGGAGTACCAGGCGCAGAGAGGCTGATCATATGTGAAGCCTGTATTCTGTCTTCCCGGTCTTGACACTGCAGTGTAGTGTTGGCTAGTAGCGAAGTAACGACATGATTTTATAGTGCTTGAGGACAATGACATCAGACTCGGACCCAAAGGTCACAACCAGCTTCTTATCTCTCAGCAAGAGCCCAGGCGATCGATTGGTGTATGACGCTAATGTCTTGCAACGGTTTCGCAAGACCTACACTATGCCTTCTCGTTACAGGTCCATTTCTAAAACGCAAGCACACCGCACATCTACTCAGAGACACCACGACCCGGACTCAACTTCTGTTGCAGATCCTGCGCGCGATGAAGCAGCACTATATGCGCTCCACGACAGCCTGTATCAAGCTTTGTGAGCGCTCCAGCTTGTGGCCATGTTCATCCGCAATCTTCACGAATGCCGGGACCACGATCAGCGTGCGATTTCTGCTATCGTCTTGAAGAACTGGCTGTTGCCAACGCGACTCGAAGGTCGAAGCCTGCGCAAACAGCATCGTAGCGACGTTGGCAGCGTTCTTGAGTAACTCCACGAGGTGCTGTCTGGCAGGCGCCTCGTTCTGGGGTTGAGCGTCCCACAGGAAGAAAGCATCAGCAAAGGTCTCCACCATCGACGAGATTGCTCTGTCCCGCGTCGCGCTGCTTTCTGGACCGGCAAAAGGATCTGGCTTGAGGTATGCGGTGAGCTCTCTCCATTTGCTGAAGGCTTGCCGCTGCGCTGCGGCATTGTTAGCAAACGGCTGGCAATCTGTGTTTCGAGCATAAGCTTACCGACAGCGTTGACATCGTCGCCCTTGGTGGGTATCTTTGGGCTAGTCGCGACGACAACATACGCTGGTGGCAATAGGGTATGCGGGGAACCAGTGCCAATGCTGATGCTCTGCGTGACCAGATAGGCAAGGCAGTGCTTGATGATAGGCAACGCGGTTTTCGAAGATGCAATGACTGAGGCGACATGGTCCGGGAGATGCGGTGTCTGCAGCTTTGACAGGTTATTTGCAACATCCGGAGTGAGCTTGACGTCTGCATTGGCATAGAAGTTCTCGACGTGGAGCTGCACTTGGTCGAACAACGTCTTGACCGAACCTTGCACTGTGCGATCGTCGAGACTCTGAGGCAGATACTGCTCCCAAGCATGCTCATCTGACGCCGCTAAGGATTTCTCATTGGGACCCTGAGCAGAGGCCAGACCGGCGTAACTAGAGCTCTTACGGGACCGGTGGCTCCTCCGCTGTCGACGGTCTTTCGCAGCCGTCTTGCTCACGTAGTAGAAGGTAATGGCTGCTGCTATGAGCGCAGCCGCAATCGCGGCGCCAATGATGCCACCTGCAAGCGCCCCAACGGACACTGGGTGCGAGGCTGATTTCGACTGCCCAGTACCATGACTAGAGGTAGAATTGCTAGCCATATCCGCAGAGGAAGTGCTACTGATCGCGCTCGTAGAGACCACTGGTCCGGTGGGAATGTTGGTAATGAATGTCGCAAATGCTGGGGATGAAATTGAGCTTGGGTTGACTGTGATCACCGTGTTTGACGGCGTAGACGTGGATGGTGTAGTCGCAGCGTTAGCAGTCGTAGCAGACTCCACCGTAGCAGGAGTGGGGGTAGCCGTGCTACTGCCCGAAGAGATGATCGTGGTTGCAGCTGGCGATGCAGTTGAATTTTTGGTTGACGTGTCACTTGGACTCGTGCTCCCTGCACCAAGAGCGGCACCTCCAGCTCCCGACTTGGTCGTGGAAGACGACGCGGTGTCAATGATGGACTTGGTGTCTGTAGAGGAAGTTTCGAGGGCCTTGTCCGGCTGGTCTGTCATTTTATGATAGAGTAGCAGTCAAACGCTTTCGAAGCCCAACGGCTTGAGAATGCAGGTAGGAACGTCGGTGCGAGGGACATGGAAAGGAGACTGCGGCGGCGCCGCAAGTTTGTGGCAAGTGATCCTGTCCGCCAGAAATGGAAGTGCAAGTTTAGGCGAGGTGACCGTTGTGATGTGGAAGAGCGCTTGCAGCATGCAGGTTGCCTTGCACGCCGTCAGGCTGAGACATCGGAACCTGACTATTGAAGCCACAAGGCTGTACTCCCGGGCAGTCCAAAACCTACACAATTTCTAGCCCAGGCGCTTACCACAGTGCATAAAGCTCCGGGGCCGAATATGTCCAAGTCTGTTCATGAGCCTCTGCATCCTTCCAGTCCGGTACCTGACGGCACCCCAGGTATTCTGCGTTTTGATCGACTTGCACCACTCGTATCGCTCGCCCAACGCGACTATTCAAGCAGCGTTACGATGGCACCTGACATCTGGAGGCCAGATATTGTCGTGGGAATAGACTTTGGCATGACATGCACGGGTATGTCTACTACTTAGAGTCAACCAGTCGACCGCTCGCCGTACTGACAGTGTCCCAAAGGGGTGGCATGGTCAGCAGCTCCGGAATGGACCGACCCAAAGACGATCATGTGAGTAAAGCGGAGGGCATAACCCATATGTGAGACATGAGATTGGTTCTGACCTGATGTTTTAGGAATTGGCCCGGCAAAGCGTCGTACGAAACCCGCAACAAAGTCGACACAGCCGTCTCATATGGTGCAGATACTCAGGTATTGCACAGCTGGGGATTCGAGTGCGATGAAGACGATGACACCGTCGAGGTCAACAAGGTATTCAAGCTGTTCCTGGACCCAAGCTTCGTTGACACGTCGGGTTGCGCACCACCGCATGACGAGGTCCAGCAATGGTATCGCGACTACTTGACGTGCCTCTATCACGGCATTATGCGATACTTCCAGGACCGCATCCCACGCTTCGCATCGAAGAACGTCGAGTTCGTGTTTTCCGTACCGACGACATGGAAAGATCCAGGCATGATCGCGGACGTCGAGCGAATGATTAGAGGTGCTGGGTACGGCAAGCAAGCGACTCAGCGAGTCGTGATATCCTTGACCGAAGCCGAGGCAGCCGCGGTGTACGCCTCGAAGCAGCAGATGCAGAAAGGCGATGTCTTCTTGGTCTGCGATGCAGGTGGTGGCACCACAGATCTGAATGTGCTAAAGGTTACCTCGTCCGCTAGAGGTAGAACAGAGCTGGAGCCTCTGCAGTGCAATGAGGGCGAAGCCATTGGGTCGACTCTGATAGACCACAAAGTGGAGAAGCTAATCCTCGAGCGGCTAAAGCTGATCCAGGTGGATATACGTGGTGACCTTGACTCTATTGCCAGGAGGATGATCCAGGACCGATTCATGTCGTACAAGTGCTCATTTGGCAGTGGTGCTACGAACGTGCCGAAGCTACCGCTGCCAATCCCTGACTTCGCGCCGGGCCAGGACTTTCCACACGCAGGCATAGAGAACTCGAACGTCATCCTGATGAGGTAAGCTGAGAGCTGCGCTGTACCACTAGGCGAAGGCTAACCGTGTCGGAGTGACGAATTGCAGAGCATCTTCGACGAGCAAATCGGTAGAATATGCGACCTCATCGACGAACAGCTAAGGATCGTTCAGCAGCGCCACGCCGGAGAGACTGTGTCGTACCTCGTACTGTCCGGCGGCTTGGGAAGCTCACCATACGTCCAGAAGAGGATCAGAGATCGATACGAAAAGGGAGCTGGCCGTGGCTTTGTGAACGCACAGGATATCCACGTTCTCCTCGCAAGCGAGCCGTGAGTATCCCGGAAATCAGTTCCGTGTAAAGCAGTACTGATTTGTGATCAGACAGTTAGCTGTGGTCCATGGCCTCGTCCTAGCGCGCACTCAAGCCCTCAAAGGCGGCCCCGAAGTGTTGTCCAGCCGGCGATGCCCAGTGAGCTACGGCGTGCTTTGTCGAGAGACCTACGATCAGACTAAGCATCAAGGTGAAGACATCGAGCAGGATCCGTTCGACAAGAAGCGTTACGCCGAAAAGCAAGTCTCCTGGTTCATCAAACAAGTAAGCCCACCTTAGATGTCTGGTACTGCTCTTTTATTGACGTATAGTGTAGGGACAAGTAGTCGACGTAAAGGAAGGGATCAACCAACGCTTCCGTTACAAGATTCCTCTCGGCCGCGAGCGAGATCCTTGGCGCACTAAAATCGTCATGTCGACAATGCCGCCTGGCCAGCTGCCCAGAAGCACGAAGCACGACGGTGTCAAGCAGGTCTGCACGGTCGAGACGGTCCTTGACACTAGCGACATGAGGCGCAAGAACAACAAGTGGTACCATCTTCGCAAAGAGTACAACCTGGCAGAATTTGACGTGAAGCTCCGCATAGGCACAGGCTTGCAGTTTGAGATCTGGGGCCAGCAGGGTTGCAGGAGCAGAGGCCATGAAGAGATTGAAGTCGAGTGGGAAACGCCTGATGCACCGACTTTGGCCAAAGCAGCCTACGATGTCCCTACGATGTACAGGGTCTGACATAGTGGGCCTGGGCCGGTGATTGTGTTGCACGGGTGCATGCGCTGAGGATGGAATCATGGAACTGTCGTTAGAGAGTCAGAGGTCGACTGTTCAGTGTTAGGCCGACAATACTGATGCTTCGCGTCAACCGTAACTTTGAGGTGGAAGTGTTGTCATGGTGCTTGCCAAGCGCAGTCTGATGAGTCCCCTTCCGTGTGTCGGTTAGGTCGTATGAAGTAATGTCGAGGTAGCTGGGCAGCCTGAGCCAAGGCGCAGAAACTTGGAAAGCTTGGAAGTTACAAGCTTCGCGGCTAAGCTTTCCCTTTGTGGAGACGCGATCTAGATCACGCACGTGGCGCGGCTGCGCTTACCTTTGCCTTTGCGCCCACAGCGCCCAACGATGTCGTTGGCACGTTGCCGTCATTGCAATTTGCACGCGGCGACCACGACTTCCCACGTTGAATTCAAGTTGTTCCACCGGCACGCGTGTCTTTGGCAGAGCGCCACTCCTTCTGATCCTGCGACATGCTTCCCTAATTATTCTTCTCTGCGTTATTCCGACTACTGCTTCACAGCATGACAAAAATGGCGCGCAACCAAGCATTCCATCCAGATCACGAACCCCTACGCAACCGCCCAGATCTACAGCTCAACAGCGACAAGATCCACGGCCCGTTCTCTTTCCTCAACCCTACTCAGGCGCACTACGACCATGTACCCAGCAAGTCGAGTGCAGATTCCGGTGCGTCGGACGATCTTGACAACACACCAGCCTCGCCTACCGCAAACCAGGACGAGGGACAGCCGGCGTCCAACGTCGGATTCAAATGGAGCTCCCGCGACAACCGCAAGGGAAGACATACGCTGGCCGTCAAGTCTTCGGACGCTGCTGAAGCGCGGTACGCCGTACCGCCGCTGACGAACAGCGTGAAAGAGATACTCAAGACCATCTGGTTGATGTGCACATACTATCCAGTCTGGGACGTAAGCTACCTGGTCGCCACAATCTTCACGCTCGGCAGCGTGATCTGGGTCGTCAACGCCTTTTTTGCACTTCTCCCATTCACCAATCCTGCGAGCACCTTCCCAGGAGAGACGCTTTTTGGCGGTGGCATTTCCGCCTTCATTGGAGCCACTATCTTCGAAATCGGCAGCGTTCTGATAATGTTGGAAGCCGTCAACGAGAATAGAGCAGGCTGCTTTGGATGGGCGTTGGAGCAAGAGTTTGGCGGGCACTTTGGCCATGGGGATGGTGAGTCGGCCGTCACTCGCGTTACCGCGAACGGCTGCACGCACCATCACGGCAACAAGAAGAACTTGGTTGGCAAGCCAAAGAACACGGGTGCCGTGCAGGTAACCGAGAAGAATCCGACAGCCTCAAGCGACGGCACACCGCCGGGCGACAAGTCGTGGGTCTGGTGGCCGTCATGGCACGAGCTGCACACGCACTACTTCCACGACCTTGGCTTCCTCGCCTGTTCCTCGCAGATGCTTGGCGCGACCATCTTCTGGATCTCTGGTTTCACCGCGTTACCGGGGATCTACAACCACCTCAGCCCGCTCCGTGTGCTGAATGGCGTGTATTGGGTCCCGCAGGTGGTTGGAGGAGTCGGTTTCATCATCTCCGGCACGCTGTTCATGATAGAAACGCAGAAGCATTGGTGGCAGCCTGCGCCGAAGGTACTGGGATGGCACATTGGCCTCTGGAACCTGATCGGTGGTATTGGTTTCACCCTGTGTCCTATCTTCGGCTTCTCGACTAGCCATTGGCGGGAGTATCAGGCGAGTTGTAGCACGTTCTGGGGTGAGTGGTGCTCTTGCATGCATATTGAGATGTTGCTGACATGTTCGCAGGGTCCTGGGCCTTTTTGATTGGGAGCGTGATACAGTGGTACGAGGGCCTGGACAAACATCCTGTGGAGAAGTCGAATGATTCCTAGCGTTCAGCTGGCTTTGCATTGTAGCACAGATACCCTAATGTTTATCCTTCCTGCTGTTCAACACACGTCATGTGTCATGTCTGTTGTGCGGCGTTGCAGTATACTCTAATCGCCGCGCAGGAATTGCCGGTGTTCATCCCTGTGCGGAGGCAGGCCTCAGACTACGCTTCAACGTCCAATAGCGTTACCAAGGGTATGGACTGCACAGGGTGGAGAAGACCCAAAACACATGGCAGACGACAGAGTTCCAGTCGCAGGTCGCGAGGTTTGTCCCAAAAGGCAAGCAGAGAGAGGCTGTGGTGTGGATGGCGTTATCATGAAGAAAGCGCAGTGCAGAATGGCGATCAACGGTAGCATGCACGTGTCTTGTTAGAGAGCTTGAGCGGAGCGCAGCTGCGGTTGTACTTCAGACCTCAAACACTAAATTCACGCCAGCTGTCGTTGAGCCGAACCTCACCTCACGCCGGCTGACTTCGCATCTCCACGAGGATGCTTGAGTGTTCGCTCAGCGTTTCAAGCGTGGCCAATCGCCAGTATGGTATTCCTCAAAGCTCCATTGAACTCCACGCAAATGCCGCTCTCCGTCCCTCCTGCCTCGCTTGCCGGCTCCTGTGCTCACAGTGCCCGACATGGTTGCTTCGCCATATATCAACCCCCGCTTGGACCGGTCCTGTCGACAATCACCCTAAGCAGCGGGATACACCAGCCGGAAGATGTCGTTGAAGACGTAGTAGCTGTTGTCCTTCGGCATAAGCTGGAACGTCTGCGTGTAGCTCATCGGGCGCTTCTCCTCCTCCACCAACAGCGCGCCGCTGACGATGACGAGGATGCCGCCTCGCTCGTTGCTGGGCTGGGCGTCGAGGGTTGCGACCTGGTGCTGGACGAGCTTGAAGGGGAGGTCCTGTTGCACGCATGTCAGTCCTTGTGGAAGCACATCTCAACGCTGTTGCGTCGCCATACCACCAGCTTCTGGACGATGGTCGCTACGCCTTGGGAGGGTGCGGCCTCGAAGGTAAGCATGGAGTCGGGGCCATAGAGAGGCGCGAGTTGGCTGCGGTCGGAGTCGAAGGTCTTGTAGTAGTACTCGACGAATTGCTCTGCGTGCGGATCAGTACATGCAGCACCCTCGCGCGTAATCGGGCATCCTACTGGCGATGTTCTCGAAGTCTACCGTCACATTAGCCTCGGCGTCATCCATTTCGAAGCTCTTCTGCTGTGTCTTTTGCGACAGTAAGTGTGTCCTTACCGGCCATGATAACGGTCTGGACGAGCTGTGTGTTGGTCTGTTTGCTACTGTGCGCGGGTGTTTGCAGATGTCTTATGCACGTGGGGCTTTCGTTTTGGCTGTTGTTCTGGAGCTTCGGGCGGGAACATGTGCGCGGTCGTGGTCGTCGTCGTCGTTGTTTGGCGGGGTTGCGGTTTCGGTTTACGACTTATGGCCAGCCTGTTCAAGCCAATTCACTCGATCTCCGAAGGGGGAGAACCTCAGGAAGAGAGGGTGACCATTGGCTATTGGCTATCGAGCTTCGCACTTTCGAACCTTTCGAGTTCGTTCAATCGTAAGGCGTCGGTACACTGCCCCTTGGACAGAGTGCGATCGCTACCACCACCCCTCGGACCAGAGACCCAGCGCGCAACCATAGAACCATATACCGACCGACGACGATGGTCGGCAAAAGATCCAAAACGGCCCTTCTAAGGGATGAAGGCACGTACACATGCAAGCAACCTCATTACACAAGATCACTCTAGGATCAAACACTGCCAACAACGACACCCTCCTTCACCGCCATACTGCGCCACTACGCGATCCTGCATACTGATTAAGCATCCCGTAGGGCTGGCTCGCACGGACAACAATATGGAGTTTAGTTCCTGGCCGCAGGTTCCCATGATAAACCAGGTACGAGGACAACATGTCAGGTTCCATTTCGGCATCGAGACGTGACTGACTGGTAGTAATTTAGAAAAATTGTGAGCAGATCGATGGAGACCCCCCTGTTTCCCGCGAGACATGCACTGACTGTTCGCTCCTTCGCTTCTAGACTACACGTAAGCTTGTTCACTTGTTTCGTCATTTACAGCCACGATGGTTGGGAGGAAGATCCTGGACGGGCTCAGGAAGGGCAAAAAGGACCTCTACGCCCTCAATGTGCAATACTGCAGGAGGTACTGCGATTCGGACGCCTGTTGCATCTTGTCATGAAGCACAGCCTTTGCGATGTCACGCTGCAAGTTTGTGCTCATCTTACTGACCCCTCTTCGACAGCGAGTTCCTGAAGCGCGACGATCAGGTCTTGGCTATCCGTCTGCAACAGGATGAACGCCTCAATGCCCGGAAGAAGGCGGCAGTCGACATGGACAGGGCGCGAGCGCAGGCTGCACAAGAAGGCCTGCCGTTCATGGAGCCGGATCCTGACCTTGATGAGGATGAGGCGATGAACGATGATGACATCGACAACTACGGCTCGAAGACCATTGTCATCAACGTGGGGAGCCAGAATATGCGCCTCGGCTTGGCTACGGACGCACTGCCGAAGACGGTGCCTATGGTCATCGCCAAGAAGGCGGCGACGTCGGAGGCAGAGGACAGTGAGCCTCGCCCGAAGAGGGTCAAGCTCGACAAGAATGCGCCACTTGAGGAGTGGTTTGGCGAGGACGTGAGTCTTCATCATCTTACTACGGTGATTGGCATGAGCTGACCGCGATGTAGTTCGCTAGGGAGTACAATGCCATGGCCCAGGATTCCAGGACTTCCAGGAGGGCCAACAAGCGTCGTGTATTACCCAACTCGCGTGAGCTCGTGACCAAGTGGAATTCAACGACGCCACCGGAGAGGATACCTGAGCACAGCGACCCATTGCGTATCGACTGGACCGAGCTACCAGCAAATCCGGCGCGAGCACCAGACTACATCGTCGGCAAAGCTGCGCTCCGCATCCCTGAGAAGTCCAAGCCGCGCTACCATCTTTCCTGGCCCATTCGCCACGGCTGGCTTAACGAGAAAGACTACGACAACCGCAATATGCTGGAGCGTGACTTCTTCCTGATACTGGAAGAGAGCATCAAAACCGAGCTTGGCCTGACCCACAAGAAAGATTGGAACCAGTACAGCTGCGTCTTCATCGTTCCCGACCTCTACGAGAAAGCTTTCGTGACGAAGGTCCTGGACGAGCTGATCCGCGACTTCGGCTTCCAACGTATCTGCTTCATACAGGAGTCCCTTGCCGCTACCTTCGGCGCAGGGTATGGCGCTGCTTGCATCGTCGACATGGGCGCGCAGAAGACTAGCATATCCTGCGTTGAGGACGGGATGATCATTGAAGAATCGCGAGTCAACCTCAAGTATGGGGGCTACGATGCGACGGAGACCTTCATCAAGATGATGCTGTTTGACCGACTCAATTATGCCGACTTCAACTTGATGCGACGACATGACTTCTTGCTCGCTGAGGAGTTGAAGCAGGGCTTCACGACGATGAGCGACGAGAACATCACCGTGCAGACCTACGACTTCCACCTCAGAGCTTCAGGGCAGGAGACGAGGAAGTACTCGTTCAAGATCTATGATGAGGGCATGCTGGCGCCGTTGGTGAGTCGCGATACACTACTAGACCCATGATGTGAACGATTTTCTGACCTTTTGCGCAGGGCTACTTTCGCCCTACCATCTTCTACCACGCGGACAAGCTGGTCGGCAGGCACAAGCTCATACCGCGATCAGTAGATCTCTACAACGGCCACCCGAACGATCCGATTTCGCCTGCGCAGTTGGCTGTCATCGCCTACGTCAACCAAGCGATCCCATCAGCCGTGATGCCCGCACCTGCGAAGCCCGCCCGCCTTATGCCCACCCCAATGGCCTCGACTCCCAGCAAGCAGCGCCCACTCGGCCTGCCCGCCCACCTCAACGGCGACAAAGACGCGACCCCATTGTCCTCACCAGCAGCCTCGCCACCAGCGGAAGACGCCGGCACGCCTCATCCAACTGGCGAAGACGCCAACGGCGACGAGGTTGGCGAGATCAAAGGCGCGCAACCCGACACCGAAGTCATGGACCGCACCGTCCCCATCATGCCCCTCGAGCAAGCCATCCTGACATCCATCCACCATGGCAGTGGCTCCGACGAGCGCCGCCGGCGCGAGTTCATGGGCAGCATCATGCTCATCGGCGGGGCCTCCAAGACGCCCAACCTAGGCCCTTACCTCGAGGTGAAGCTGCGCGCCGCCATGCCGCAGTACCCAAAGGAGATCCTGGTCGCCAGCCCGCCGCGGGAGCTGGATCCGGCCATGCTCGTCTGGAAGGGTGGAAGTGTGTTCGGGAAGTTGCGCATGACGAATGATAGCTGGATTGGCGCGCTGGAGTATGACAGGCTGGGCGCGAGGATCCTCAACTACAAGTGCATGTGGCATTGGTGAAGCATGCCGACGCGATTACGGCACGCGGGTATAGAGTAGGCAGAGTGGCTTGACAAGATTACATGCTTTTGTGCCTAACAGTAACACAAAACTGCTCCATACATGCTGTATGGAGCAGTGCCTAGTGTGGCATCCCCGAGCCCCACCCCTGAACACCAAAACCCGACGCCACCGATGTGTTTGCTGAAATGCAGACCGTGCCTCACCCCCCTGTGACGAAGTCCATGCTCTACTCGAGCCTAATAGCAGTGTTCTCATGAGCATCTTTCGGCTCTTCAAAAACCGCATCCCCGCCCTGACGCGCATCTCCTCCGAGCGTCTGCACTGCGCCCGAAGCCACCTCGACCTCCTTGTGCCCCGCCACCTCCTCTGCGGACGCAGGCGCCGCTTCAGCATGGGCTAACGAAGCCTCAAGCTCGGGCTGGATGTCCTGTTGCTCCTGAACTGCAACCGGCTCGATAGACGGCGGAGGCCCATCGTTTGCTGCGCCCGTGTCGTCCGTACCATGCGCCGGCGCCGGTGTCCTCTTCGCTTCGGTGGGCGAGTAGGTCATGCTCTCCGAGCGCACGCTCATGGTCGGCTCCTGGGTATTGCTCTCCGTATTCGCCGACAACACCTTCTCCAGCTCGGCCGTAGCATCTTCCTCGGCCACCGTGACGCTCAGCTCATCATTCTCATCAATCTGCCAGAGAGTCATGGGCGTCGACATCGAGAAGCCGAGCGCATCGGCACCTGCTGCAGACGATGGAGAGGCGGCAGGCTTGCGTCTCGTAGGGCCCTTAGCCCTACTCTTCCTCGCATCCACCAGCGGCTCCTTGGTCGTCTCGGCTATACTCTCTGCCTCGGCTTCGGGCTCCTTGGTCTTCGGGGCCGCAGCTTGCGGGCCAAGCTTCAGGCGGTTGTTGAGGTCGTTCATGAACCCTGATTGCAGAGCGGCGATCTTAGATCCTGCCGGCCTTGCTGGAACAGCGGGCCTGGCGTTCGGCGCTGGAGGCGAAGTCACGGTCTCCGACGACGCGCCACCTCCAGCAGAGCCGGCTGAAGCTGCTGAGGAAGTCTGGGCAAGCGGGGCGCCAGCGCCTTCAGTTTGGTCGGCATGGCCGGTACGTGCTGGACGAGCTGGCACGCTCGGCTTCGGCCTATCCGGCACCCTAGGTTTGCTGCGATCCACGAGCTGCTCCTGGTTGCTACCTAGGTCCGGTACCTCGCGCTCACGAGCGTCCACATTCTGTGATGGACGGTCCGCACCCTCGGGCTTGACCTCCTCGGACAACTTGCTCTTCCGTTCCGGCCTGGCTGGAAGGGCAGGCGTCAGGAGCTGCGACATGCCGGTCGTACTCCTAGCTTCCGCCTCATCTTGCCTGAGTGGTAGACCACTGGTGGTGGGCCTGTCTTCCGGTGGCGACCGAGTCTCGTCCATCTGTGGCGAGCTAACCGTGGTCTCCAGGCGCATGCTGTCCGGCGTATCCTCCCAGATATCCCTGCTTGGGAAGCGTTGAACGCCTGGCCTATCGCCATGAAGATCCTCGAGCACACCCGGCTTGAAGTGCGGCTTCGCAAAGGTTTTGTTGTCGCTTGTCATGTCGTCTGGGTTCTCCGTGCGGCGCCTCTGCTCCTGCTCTGGGGTCTCAAACACCAGCGCCGGGTTGCCATCCGCCTGGGCGATCTTCTCTGGAGGCGGCTCGGGCGTGTCAACGGTCGTCTGATACTGTAGCGAGCTCGGTGTATCCTCCCACACATCTTGACTCGGGAAGTGGTGATGCGCCAAGCCCGGTCTTGCCTGAACGGCATTCTTTGGCTTGGTTTGCTGCTTCTCCTCATCGCCTTCCGGAAACAAGGGCTCGTACTCCTCAATTTCCTCCAGCGGAGTGCCCATGCCGGAGCTATGTACTTCTTCGTGGGAGATGAAGCGGTGCAGTGGGCCTCCGTGGTAGCCATGCATGCTGTTCGGTCTGCTAGACGGGCGGCTCGCTGGCTGCACGCTGCCCCTATGGCTACTCGGTGGCTGATGGTCGCTGTCGTAGTAGTAGTCATCCGCAGCACGTGCCTCCTCTGGGCTCACAGCAGGTTGTAAGAACGCGCTGCCTGGGCGCTTGATAGTCTCGTCGGACGCCAAGATCGGCGTGCCTTCTCCGCGCTCGTCGATCCAGCCTCCAAGCTCTTCCGTATTACCTCCAGTCGGTCCCAGATCGATGGTGTTGTCCATGGCACCCCCGCCGGTCACCTTGCTCCCTCTTCTGAGTGGCGGATCCACGTGGATGACGTCGTCGTCGCCGCTCGCGGCAGATTGTTCTGCCTGAAGATGGCTTGTATTGTCAAAAGGGAAGCTCTGATTCCGAAGAGACGACTCCACTGGTGGCTGCTGGCCACTTGATAGACGTTTCTTCGCATCCGACAACGGGAGCGGAGACGACCTCGGCGAGTTCATGCGGGAGGCGAACTGATCCGTGGCTTCGAAGGCAATCTCTTGGGTCGGTGTGCCGATCGCGGCTGGTGAGGTGCCTGCAGTGTGTGTCAGTGGCCGGTTGTGCGGTCCAATCGCAGCCTTGCCAACATACCCATTCCGATGTCCTTGTTCTCTTGCACAAGCTTGTTCAACTGCTCAGTGCTCAGCGCGGTCTCGGGCCTGTGCATGTATGGTCCAAGGCCCGCCTTGACGGCCTCCTCCGGGTGCTTCATGAGCCAATCCCTCTCGAACTGATCTTGCGGCACAGTGTGGCCATGACCGTGCATTCCATAGCTGCCTGGTGGGCCGAACTCATGCCGCGAACTCCTCTTGCGGTGATGCGCGCGGCCACTGCCGTCGTTGAAGAAGCCAATGCCTTGCGTGAACTGGGGCTGCGTAGGTGCTGGCGACGGCGCCTGGACGTCTCCAGCATTCGGGTAGAGCGGAATCTGCTGTCCGATCTCCGGGATGCCCTCGTGGAAGTCGCTGCCGTGGATGCTCGGCGGTCTCGGCGTGCCGGTTTGCATGCTAGAGCTCGGGCGGCTGAAGCTGCTTTGCGAGCGCAGCGAATGCGGCTCCGTGGACGGGACGCGTCGGAGGTGATCGTCGTACGTTCTGCTCGTCACGCGACTCAGCGGCGCGCCCGAGTCTGACGGCATCTTATGCACATCGTCATCCGGCCGGCTTTTCCCGATGCCCGCCGCCGCGGCCTGTGTCGAGTCCGTCCGGGTGACCGTCGCTATTCGGTTCTTGGCAGCTGATTGGGGCACCGAGGCCGTGGGTGCATGTAATGGAAGCTCTGCTGCGACGTTTCGCGTCTGGCCTGAGGCGTCCGCGGCATTATCCGATGTGCCGTGCGCCTCGGACGGCAGCTGGTCGTAGCTGGTGTACTCGAACCCCTCCTGGCCAGCGTCCGAGGGCAGGGCGATGCTTGGCGGGCGGCGAGGCGTCTCGCTCGGGGGAGCAAAGGCACCGTGCGCATGTGGTCCGCCGTGGCCATTGGGTGTAGGGTGGAAGTTCAGCGGAGAGCGAGTGTATGCCTCTCTGCTTGGCGACGCGTCTGTCTTGCGGAGCGGACGAGCGGGCACCGGCGGTGGTTTTTGCAGCGTCTCTTGCTTGACCGCGGTCGGTCCGTCCTGGTTGCGAGCAGGTCGCGGTGGGATGGTCGGGGTCGACATGGTGGTGAGGGTGGTGGTGATCAACCGGGGATGAAGATCGAGGAGGAAGAACTGGTGGACTGGTTAGTGTCGTGGCTGCTACTGCTGGCCTTAAGGTTCTGCTGTGAGTCTGCGAGTACGAAGCACGCAATAAGCCGTGGGATGAGAGGACCACGAGAGGGTGCTTCGAGGTTCGAGGGTACAAGAGCTGTACATATACCACTCCCACTATGGTTGGCCGCCCTTTGACCGCTCGGGGCTCCTTCTCTTACCAGGTCTTGCCTGTGCAGGACCTCGAGCCTGTCCCTGCAGATGGGCTGCATATGGTACGCGGCAACGGCAACAATGTCCTCAGCTTACCTTGGGTTGAGTGTGTTGTATGTCGTCTCGGTGGTGGAAGCAATGACAACTCTGCTCAGCATGACACAGTGGTCGGTATGGACGTTGATCAAGCACGGCAGGCAGATGGTTGTCATCAGACCTTTAAGTGTTTGAGGTACGAATGACGCTTTCTTCGGCGCCTGGCATTGGCCCTGTTTCTCTGCACAGCCGATCGACGCTATATACCGCTAGCTGACGTCCTAGCCCTCGCTTTCCCGCGGCATATCAATTCTGTCACCACGAAGAGTTCGTGAGCAACCGCACGCTTCTTCTCGCTATGGTCATCTCTTTAGGATGCGGTATGAAAACATGAATCTCGATCAGGTGCGATCTCAAAGAGTCAATGTCATAGTTTTAGCCTGCTCATAGAAGGCGCGGTATCGCCGTATCGAGCCTGACGTCGGCACAAAGTCCATAAGTCGTGCTTCGCCCCGCACCCGTACCTCGACCAATGGCAAGTGGCGCAGTGAGCAGCATCCCCTCCCACCTCAGGCTCTCAGACCTTCGATGGCATCAGAGCCGATGTTCTGCAGTCAATCACCAGTGCAGCAGATGCCAGCAGTGATACTGTGACCGCGGGGCTCACATCGGTAGAGCATCCCCAAGGAAGAGACGCAACCCGTTGCGCGGAAGGTGAAGCTAGATTGGATGAGCGCTCATGTGCTGCCAGAAATCACGCATTCCTCACGAGGAAGCTCTCACATGCCGATATATCGCTCAAAGCAAGAGACGTCCGAAATGCCGCATCCCATTCGAAATCGTGAGGGACTACCATCCCTGACCCGCACGCCAGCGAGGTGGCAGGCGCGTGAGTAGTGGCCATTCTGGCTGCATAGCTGCCAGAGCAGCACAAGTATAATGCCAAACCAAGAGAGGCGATCACAGGACTGCGGCATATACGGCGCCATACCTCGGGGGGCACAGCTACGGTCAGTAGGTGTTCGTTCCACTTGCTCCATTTCTTACACGACACGCACCACTCCTCGCAAATTGCAATGTTCTTCAACAGTTTACGTGCGGCATAGTGGCTGCCAAGACGCGAATGCGGACCGGATAGCGAGTCATCAAGACCGCAGAAGCAGCCATACAAGTCCTTCGATCCCCTAGCTAGCCCTTCGCTGTGCACAGCCTACGAATAGCCACTGCCGCGCGATCACCAGCCGGTACAGCGCTGGGAGGCTGGGATCTACATGTCCTACATCCGACCAGTCGCCACCCGCAGCAAGATTACCAACAGAACCGACGAGCCGCACCTACCCCCTGTTCCCCGCGAGCACATGGAGGGCTTCTCAATCATCTTCGCGCTCTGGGCTGTCTCGTCCCTCTCCGCTATGGCACTCAACGTGGCGGCACGACCGTACCGGCGGCCTAGCACGAAACCCGAGGAAGTTGAGCGCGCAGACGCAAAGCTGGTTGCTGCTCGGCGGCGATCGTACGGGAGCCGTCAGGCGGTGAGGCATAGCCTATGAATGGTCACGAGGCTAGGTAGCTATTAGTTGGAGGGCGGCACCCCTTCGGGTGTGTTGTCAAGCTGGGTGGCGTTGGCGTTATGGCACGAGGCCCACGGTCCACGGTCCCTGGGTCGTCGGAACTGGCTGAATCCTGCGAACAGTGCGTTTACCGCTGCTTTATGAGTGTTTGCGGGAAGATGGTGTGTCGGTGCATAGGCGTACTGTCTGGTCTTTCGGACATCCAGTACTTGCACAGAGGTGACCAGAAACTCTTGATACATGCGTGTGAGAAGTGGAACCTGTATTTCAGCACTACCTGTACGTAGCGGACTCACATTATTTTTTGCCGCACCGCTTTCTCCCCACGTGACCGTGCCTTCCCCATGCAAAGCGCGCGGCCATATCCGCGTCTCGAACCGAAACCCGTCCCCAAAGCAACATCAAGATGGATTCGGCGTCGGACCGCCACGACCAGACACTCTCTCGGAAGAGGTCGCGCTCACCTCGCGACCATCACAAACAACACGATGTGAAGCGGCACCGCTCACGGTCACCACACCGGCACTCACAACACCGTCACTACCACAGCAAACCGACAACCAAAGTCCGGCTACCGTTGCATGCGCACCACCTCCACAAACAGGACTTCGACAGCTATAGGGCGGTGTTTGCCGACTACCTTGACATCCAGAAGCAGCTGGATCTGGATGAGCTAAGCGAGGATGAGGTGAAGGGGAGGTGGAAGAGCTTTTTGGGGAAATGGAACCGCGGCGAGCTGGCTGAGGGTTGGTATGATCCGGATACGAAGGCGAAGGCGGACGCACGGCAAGCGTCTCGGCCGGCTATTGAGCCTGCGGGACCGAGACGTGCTTCGCTGGTGGCTGCAGAAGGGCAAGCGAGCGAGGATGGGGATGGAGATGAGGATGGAGAAGATGGCTATGGACCGGCGTTGCCAGAGACGGCGCGCAGACGCATGGGCCCAACGGTACCCGGCATGCAAGACCTCCAACACAAACGCGAGCTCGCAGACGAGGACCGCGAAGGACGCATAGCCGATATCCGCCACGAGCGCAAACTCGACCGTCAATCCCAGAAAGACCGGCTGGACGAGCTCGCACCCCGCGCAGAGCCCGGTTCGCGTGAGCGCCAGCTGGAGAAGAAGCGCGAGAATGCCGCGGCGAACCGCAGCTTCGCTGAGGCTAAAGAGGGGGGCGGTGGCGTGGAGGAAGTGGGCGATAAGGATTTGATGGGAGAGGATGGGGTGGATAGTGTCAAGGCGGAGATCAAGGCGCAGGGCCGGCGGAAGAACGAGCGGGAGATTCGCAAGGAGGAAATGTTGCGGGCGAGGGCCGAGGAGCGGGGGGAGCGGATGGCGGAGTATCGGCGGAAGGAGGATAAGACGGTTGATATGTTGCGGGAGTTGGCGAGGGCGAGGTTTGGGTGAGGGGTGTTTAGTCGCCACTTTAGCTAGCTCTATAGGCTCAACCCATGTATCCATCCTGCACCGTAACATTCGCAAAGTACATGACTGCGTCTCAACACGTAGCCGTCGACGCCACCGCGCCGGATTGAGCTAGCGTCACTTCAGACCCTGAAATGTTTCCCTCGTTACGCTTATGGGGAAGTCGCGACGCGGATGCCGTGGTGTGGTGTGTCGCAAGCTCCATATCTCATACTACTTGATCTGATCGAAACGGCGTGTGCGACTCGAAGCTCGAGACGGGCTACACTACACGACGCTACACCCCATCAACAAAGCGTCCGGCCGACTCCACGCTCAATAAGCCCGACGCCCAACACCACCACCGCTCTGCCACAATCGCAATCGAGACCACTGAAGCTCACGCACCATGACGATCTCGGAGGAGTTGCGGTCGCGGAACTTCAGTATCTACGGGCAATGGTATGGCGGACACGGGGAAGACAAGAGAGGGCCGGCGCAATATGCTGATACGATACACAGGACGGGCGTGCTCTGCGTAATCCTCTGCTTCGCGCTGGGCATCGCCAACATCTTCCACTTCCACTGGGTCATCCTGTTCAGCGTCTTCTGCCTGTACGACCCGCCTATGCCCACCCTACCCACCCTCCTTGGTGCACGCCATACTAACAGCCCACCCCAGCGTCTCCTGCTTCATCGTCCTCTTCATCGAAATCCCCCTCCTCCTCCGCATCTGCCCGACCTCGCCCGGCTTCGACGCCTTCATCCGCCGCTTCGAGACCAACTACATGCGCGCCGCCATCTACCTCGCCCTCTCCATCATCCAGTGGCTCTCCCTCATCGCCGCCACCACCTCGCTGGTCGCCTGCGCCGTCTTCCTCCTGCTGGCCGCCATCTTCTACGCCCTGGCCGGCGTGCGCGGCCAAGCCTTTGTCAACAGCAAGACCCTCGGCGGGCAGGGCGTCGCGCAGATGATTGTCTAGGAGCAGCACATCGTCCCGAGACCGACGTCAACGGCAGACGCGCTCGGCAGTATGGAAGCCTCGACCTCGACCTCTAGCTGGCCAAGGGCGCAGGATGCGAGGGTGATGATCAGTAGCGGGCGTTCGGCGATGCAAATTGGGCCAGCGAGGCGCGGGAACATGATGTAAATGTAGTGCATCAGGATTTACGGGTGTGTATCAGTACAAAAAGCTGTAAGGCTCCAGCAGAGTCTCAATCCCGACCATAGGCTTGTGCTCCTGCTCCTACTGCTGCTCCAGCGGACCGTGCGGCTGCACCCTCGCTCGGTGGAGAACGACGTGATGTACATGGAGAGTGATATGAAACATGTAAACGGTATGCTTGTGCGGGCATCGCAATATGACACCCCCAGGGTACGTTGATAAACAGGTACGGGAGAGCGGCTCAAGCGAAAGCCCAACATGGCGCGAAACCGGTTGTTCATCACAACGTGGCGGAACGGTCGGCCCGCCTACCTTCGCTGCGACTGCGGCTGCGAGACGAGACGGATGCTGAGGTTTGGTCAAGGTGCTGCTGCTCTGTATGCAGCATTTGCATTCGGCGGCCTCGGTGCTCTAAATACACCACAAGGCCAACGTGCTTCACTGCTAGTCCACCAACCCACTCACTCGCCCACAGAGTCCTCCAACAGGCTAATCTATGCTCGCCGAAATCGAAGGGGAAAACCGGGGGTATCCAAGAAGGGTAAGTCTAACATATACTCATCTCTCCAAAGGATCGAGCGGGTGCTGCATCTCATTATAGTCGTTTCCGCTTATTGCGCTCTTCAGGCCCCTCGTCCTCACCCTCCCGCTCGGCCGTATCCGCCGGGTTCAGCAGCGAGTGCACATTGCTCGCCATACTGCTGCGCCTGGTCGGCGGGCCGGGAGTCTCGAGGCCCCTGAAGGGATACCGGGCGCCGGGAAGCTGCCAGCCGGCGTCGTTGGGGTTCGCGTAGGTGCCGAAGCTGCTGTTGAACGACGGCACGCCGGAATCATGGTGCGGCGGCGGCGGCGATGGTTGGCGCGAGCCGCCGGCGTGCGAGGCGCGCGGTAGCTCGTACTGGGCGAGCGCGTCGTGCAGTTGCTGGTCCGCTGGGTAGGCGGTGGCGCGCGGCGAGGACGGGTAGGCGGTCGAGGACTGGCCGGAGGCATAGGGCGAGCCGCCGTGGTTGTACTGGGCCGGCGGCTGGTTGCCTTGCCAGCTGTGCACGCGGATGTCGGCTGACGTGTGGCGGCGCAACATGCCGGGCGGAGACGCCATGTTCGATAGCGGATGTGGCTGCTGCGGCTGTGGTGGCGGCGGCGGTGGTGGGTAGTTTTGCCGTGAAGAAGTTGGCGAGTAAGCTGCGCCGCCAGTCCCGATTGACCCGTAGCGCCGCGGAGACACCTGGAGATGATTTGGCACCGGAGCGCGGAAGGAGTTCGGCCTGCTGGTTGCTTGCAGTGAGGGCCGACGCGACTCATCGAACGGACGCTGACGAGGCGACGTGGGAAGCGCCGGCTCCATTGGCATCGCGTTGTTCTGGAAGAAAGAGTGCTTGTTGGCGAAAAGCGACTCCTGTGGGTCGTCTACAGCCCTCAGGTGATCCATTTGACGCGCAATGTCGTGGCGCATGGCGTAGACGTCCCGATGCACTGGGTTCTCCGGGTCCGGCACCAGAACCAACAGATGAGACGAAAGCTCTTGGTTCCAGTGGTGGCACTTGGTCAGGCCTTCGAGCAGGGTCTGACACTTGGTAGCCATGGCTGCATAGGCGTCCTCGGTGCGAGCGAGCCTCGCATACAGATCTTGCTGGTTCCATTCGAGTATTCCCAGACGTGCTTCGACCGGGTCCGGCATCTGCTCGAGCGGAGTACCCGGCTGCACTGGCGCCGGCATCTTTGGCGCGCCTGTGGAGAACGGGTCGCGGTGGGTGAGCGCATGTCGGGACGCTCTTCGCTTGATCTCTCGCAAGCCAACAAGGTCGCCGCGCTTGAAGTTGCCACCGCCATGCTTAAACTCCCAGAGTGGTGCTTCTGGTGAGCCTGTGTGAAAGACATCGCTTACTGGAGGTGAGGTCAGCAAGGGTCCGTGCGTCGAGAGACCGAACGTTGGGCTGATAAGGGCAAGATACCTTTATGAAAGCCGTACATGTTGAGCTGCCTGACGAAGGATGATATGTTTGTATGCTTGAAGTATTGCCTGACTCGCATTAGCACCTAATACTGTAACCCATGCGATACCACGTGGGATAGCGTTTGGATCGACATACGCTAAAACTTTCGAGAATTCTGAAGAGGGCGACATGACAAAGCTCTCATTGGTATTGGCCCATGAGATCAGGTGCTGTATGCTTTGGTCTTCTAACATGCTGTAGACTGGTTAGCGAATCTGCGACAGCATTGCATCGAATGGATGCGCCTACTTGTAAAGCTTGTGAATGAATGCGGTCTGCACGACCTTGGGTTGCTGTGCCGCAGCAGCTGCGCCGACCGGCTGACTTGGTCCTCCATTGACTGAATGCTGCTGTTCATGATGTGTATGCGAATAATGCTCCTGTGGCCTCTCGCCATTGGGACTGCTGAGCGCAGGCGGGCCCATCAGCGCAGTTGACGCCGTCTGCGACTGGCCAACGTCCATTGCCTCGCCCGAACTGGCGGATGTAGCAGCCGCTGATGGCAGGATAGGGATGCTCTTGACAGGTCCGTGGATGAAGCTGTGCGATCCGCCTTGGAACGGACTCCTGCTCAATGGCTGCCCGACTGCCGCCATGGATGGCGATTGCGTGGGGCTCTTGGGTTGTGTTTCCGGCTCTTGCTCACTGCGAGCGCCTATCCTCCGGCATCCAGTGACCAGCACTCTAGTTCAAGCTCCTGCTTGAGATATGTACGTTGGGTGGTGGTGTCCAGTAGCATCTACCCTGACAATGCTGCTGGCAGAGATCGGACTTTGAAAGCACCAACTCGCTCAGTCCATCGCAGTAAGATGGTAGACGCATGAACCAACGCTGATAGCGAGACGAGAAGCTGCCAGGCCGAGTGGGAAGCAGTGAAGCAGCCAGAGGTCAAGTGCCCGACACGAGCCGTCTCCAGGAGGAGCACGCACCCACGCGTTCGTTGAATCTGGCCGTCGCCCGTGCTTGAGGCTTGAGCCTTGCGGGCAGCGGGGTGGAGAAGATGGATTCTACTATTTTAGCTGGTCCTGGGGCGGGCCGGGTCGTGCGCCTATTCCGATATCAATGCTAGTTCATAGTGAGGTAGTGGCGTCGGACAATGTAGGCAGCCGGCGAGAGGCGCAATGTCGCGGGAGCTGAGAACAATGAAAGCCAAGGGGAAAAGGACTGGAGCAGCTCCCGAGGCCATCGAACTTCGAAGCTCCTTCAAAGGCTTTGGCGAGGAACTTGGAAGCTCCTTTAGTTGGAGATCTGCGGTGAAATGAGCTAGGCCGGGTCCCCTAAATTCGGTGCAGGAGAGTCGCGGCTGGGCATCGCCTATTGGCCCTATTGGCGCAATCCGGGTCGTGCGCGTGGACGTCTGCGTA
Organism: Oleoguttula mirabilis; assembly: GCA_035135055.1. NCBI lineage: Eukaryota > Fungi > Ascomycota > Dothideomycetes > Mycosphaerellales > Teratosphaeriaceae > Oleoguttula > Oleoguttula mirabilis. The sequence goes on along the minus strand of JAVFHQ010000044.1, from coordinate 97,897 downwards.
GAGTTTGCGGGCGTGCCGTTGTGCTTGTGTTGACAACTTGACATTGCAGTGCTTCTGAAAAGCGTGCCTTGCGCTCTTGAAACGCCTGAAACGCTTGCAACTGCCGCTACTGGTCTAGACAGAGACCTGCCGAGCTTGAAGCTTGCCCTTCCACCGTCCCACCGTTCCACCAGCGGAAGAGCAGCAGGCATCTTTGCCGTGGCATCGGGAACTGCTGTGTGACTTATTAACCACACGGAACCCGCCATGCCGAACAACGTGCCGACGCCTGGGATTGATGAGGCTTTGAGGCTTGGAAGTTTGAGCCCACAGCGTGGCGAATCTCGATATGGCACCTTTTGGCAACTTCACCAGGTGCGCGTCACGCGTCCGAAATGCGCATATGGGTCCATAGCCGCGCAAGCGTTGCATCGTGCATGAGCACTGAAGCCTCAGTCTGAAAGACTGCCTCAATTACGGCTGCCACAGCCACAGCATCACTGGGAAATCACGAGGCTGTCAAGCTGCGTACGCAAGCAAAGCCATGGACGATCTTTCGCGTTCTCGGCCAGAACAAAGATTGGCTGACGGCGTGAGAGCGTGGTCGATTGAGCGAGCTAATGTCACGGCGACACGACCAAATGTGTACATTGCCTGTCGGGCTCATCCCGAGCAACTCCGACTATGGCTGTATGGCAGCGCGTGTGCAAGAGATCGCGTGCCGCCCTGTAGACGGAGCGTTTCCAGAGAAGAGCTACCTTGACCCGATACGACACACCACCGTAGCGACTACATTGTGAGCCCGGATCGTAGCATCGGAAAACTGCCAAGCATATGCAAACTATGGCTGGAAAGGCCTACGATTGCTTGTAGTGATGATGAACCAAGTGCACCAACTTTAAGCCCCTTGGACCGTATGCTGCTGATGTTTGTGTTCTGGGAAACATAGTCACATACGTCCGCAGCCAGCAGGGAGGAGACGGGGAGGTCATCGCGCGTGATGTCAACTGGGGCGACAGAGGGGCCCAGGTACAATTCCTTGCCGACGACTGTCTTGATGGCGACCCGCGAAACCACCAATGACACTACACCAACCTAGCGTTGTCATCAGAGGTGCAGTAAGATCCTCACGTTTTTGGGGATTGGAGTTCGACCACGGTCAGCTGCCATGGGGAGCCGCTGTGACGATGCAACTGCTGAGAATTGATCTCCAGGTTCCTCTCATTCCCTTCTATGGATTTCTACCGAACTCCAACGCACCAAAATGATGCCGCCACCTCTCGCCGACAAATAACAGAGCTAAGACTGGAAGCGACAGTGCCACAATGATGAACGCGAAAGTGATCCAAGCATCTTGGAAACCAATCCTCTCGCCCAAAGAAAAGGCGTAGAAGCCTATGCAGAACGAGAACACCGCCCTGCAGAGGCTCAGCAGTAGTCCGATCTCGGCCGCTTGCGCCCTGTGGCACTGTAGCAGCATTAGCTCCTGCGAGCGACGTTCAGAAAGCTGCTACTCACCTCTGCCATATAGGCATAGACGACTGTTGTCTGCACCTGCAGGTCACAGCTTGCAATGCCAATCCCCATGCCGACTCCGCTCCAGTGCGTCCTGTGCTGTATACAGACGCCTTCCACAATGATGCCGAGAGGCAGCAGCACGAATGCTGGTGCCAGTGCCAGCAGACGGTCCTCTGGCTTCCTTTTGCCACCACGCTGCAGGGCCCGCTTCTTGCTGATCCAGTCCGAGAATCCACCTGCGAGGAGCTCACTCAAGATGCTCCCTACTGTCAACGGATGCCCAATAGGAGCCTGGTCTGGTACGGTTTGAAGTAGTACTTCCGGCCGAATATGGATGCCGAGGTGATAACGAACATGATCGAGCCGTATGCGAAGCTGGCGGAGTAGTACAGAGTCGGCAGCAATGTGCTCGGGTATCTCAGCATCTGCCATGGTCTCACGAAGTCGATCAGATGCAGACGGCGCACTCGATGGAATGTGCGGTGGAGCATCAGGTTCTGCTTCCATGAGACTGCGTGCCGGGTCTCCTTGTCGTCTGTACGGCGGGAGTACAGCGTTTCTGGTAGAGTGAGCAGGGAGAGAGGCAGAAGCGGCGAGAGCAGCATCGCGCTGATGTAGAGACACCCTACATAAGAGAGGAGGCAGCACGTGCTTAGTTCGGGATGCTGCTCCATGCAGCGGACTTACAACGCCACGTCAAGTTCCTCTCGATATAGCCCCCTATGACGGGAGCAAGATGGCCTCCCGTTATCAGTGAAAGGGTGTAGATCCCGAGGTAGCGTCCTCGCTCATGCTCAAAGAACATATCACAAACCGTAGCGCTTCCTAGGCTCAGTGACACGCCACCAAAGAAGCCGTTCAGCGCGCGAAAGGCCAGGAGTTCGCTATAGCTTCTTGCGGCTCCAGAGGCGACCAGGAAGGCGATACAAGCAACGAGGCTGGTGATATAGACAGGCCTCCGACCGTACACGTTCGCAACAGGATTCCAGAGGACGGCCGAGCAACCACCAAAGAGTACGAAGATGCTTGTGATGTACGCCGTCTGCGGCATGCCTCTGTGCAGGTACTCGGACAGGACTTGGAATGTCGGAGTGATCACGGAAGCGCCTATGGCCATGAGCAGAAAGGTCAGCAGATGTCTCTCCCTCGCCTGACGGTTCCCTCCATTTGTACAACGTACTCAGAAGAGTCAGCAAAGTGAACACAGACACCTCGAACAGCACCAGGAGCTTGATCCATGGATGCCAATTGAGAGGGTCGAGCGGGTCGTCAGTCGGTTGCGGTACCAGTGGCAAGCCATCCTTGTCTCTTTTGATGTGTGCCATATCGATATCGAACCCTGTGCTGCCTTTCTTCTCTGCATCGACGGTAGCCATGGCTTCGGGTGGCGACTGTCCAGGTGTCTAGCTGCGATGGCGGAGGTCGCAGTAGCAAGTACACGTGGCAGGGAGAGGAAGTAGTGGCCAAGCTCATAGCCGTCAGCAGGCTGGTACTCAGCAACAACCACACCGCATGCCTGCAGCACGCGTTGTGCGAGCTATCAAATGGACCGGTTGACTTCTGTCACGAATGCCGAGCGTAGAAGCTGAGCACGAACTGGCGCATGTGCAGGACCTTGGCGGAGGTCTTGACTACGATGCGCACACCTGATCTCATGTATTATGGCAGAACTCAATGGTATGTGTGTGAAACGGACATGACGCTGGGTATACATATCTTCCGGAACGGCCTGTTCACCGCAGGCACCTCAATAGGCGGGTCTGTTGGTCTGTGATTGAGCGCAGTTTGAAAGCGGCCGATGGCAATTAAACTGTTCAAGTCTCGCTCGAGCGTGCGGCTGGTCTATCGGGAGTCTGCGTAGGTCCAACACATCTATTGATTGGCTGCGACAAGTGCATAGCTGGCTGTAAGAGGCCGATCTTGCTCATGCTACCTTGTCGAAGACCATGCGGCCTTGCACTTTCCTGATCCTCTTGCCGAACAGTTGCAGTACCACCAGTATGAGCATGGATGCGATTGTGATCCCTCCTTGCGCACCAAACGCTCTGGCTGCTCCGGCACTCGTCACCCACTCGATTTGGATAAAGGTCGCCATGAACCCAGCCCAGTTCCGACTCGCGGTAATCCAAGCGCCCACCTCACCCGAACCCTCCGGGTAGCAATCAAGCAAGTAAGCGTTGATGGCAGTGGTGACGATCATGACCCCAATTGTCTGGACACAGCTGAAGACAGCCAGAATAATCCAATGCCATCTGTGCTGCAGGGCGAAGCCGATCACAAGCACTGCAATAAAGAGCAGGAGAGTTGCAGGATATGCGATGATGAGTCGAGCTTCGGGATCGATGCGCCCATAACGGCGAGCGTAGAACCGCCCGACAGCGTCGTGCATCCAGTGTCCTATGAACCATCCCAGAAGCGGTCCGATTATTCCGAAAAAGTAGAAGTACCCTGCGTGACTATCAGCAAATATCGCAACGGACTCCACTATTGAGAGAGGACTCACCGATTCCACGTGGCGTGAAAGCGTAGTACTCCGTCAGCCAGATGCTAACCGTGGTGTTGAGGCCTGAACAGGTGTTAAGGTCAGCGCTGAACTCATATATGGTTGCAATTCATCGAATGCGTACCAATCACCCATGCAAAGTTCAAAAAGTAATACCTATATCAGTGCGTCAATGTCAGTAGGTGTTGTAGCCAAGAGTTTCTACCCTTCGAGGTAACTCACACAACGGTAAGGAGGACCGGCAGTTTGGATATCGCAACGGCAGGGCGGAGCATTGACCGTGCGAAGCTTCGCTGGCGTAGTGATTTGGCTTGCTCTATGCCTAAAAGACGCTGAGCACGTGAGCCTGTTGCCGCACGCTTTTCCGCTGGAGTCGAACGATCGTATAGCGTTTCGTCCAGGAAGAAGACCAGAACGAGCGAGATGCCTGCCAGAATGGTGCACAGCCAGAATGCCCACCTCCACGTAGTACCGCTGACAATGAAGGCTGTAATCAACGGACCCAGGTAGGGGCTGGTGATGATGGCGAACTCGACATAGTTAATAGCCCTTGGATGCTCATGGAAGAAAAACAGGTCTTTGATCCACATCATAGCTCCACCTTGGCCCACACTGCAGAAGAGGCCGTTGACGATGCGGGCTGCGAGGTACGAGTTGAACGATGTAGCTGCTGCAGACCAGGCGCAGGTAGCGAAGAAAACAGCCTGGAATACTAAAGTCACAGGTAGCCGACCGAAGTAGCTTGCAAAAGCCACGACGAACAAGCCGCACGCTCCGATGGCGAAGATGTTGCCGACGACTGCGCGCTGCACTGCCGGCTGGGTCATCTGCCATTGTCTGGAGAGGAGGTGTCAGCTATCTGAACTTGCTCATGCCATTTACATCCTTTGAAGCACCTACGCCGCCTGCGGGATAACTGTAATAATAGCCGTGCCACCCTGTCCAAAGGTTAGGTGCAGTCGTCAAATAGTGTACCACTGACTGGCCCTGTATCAGGCATACGTACTGTCTCGCAGTTAGCAGCGTTTCCAGATGCAAGGACTGTGCGTAAAACTTGCCAGTGTAGTCCGCGAGAGCAGCGATGTAGGCAATGATGCCAAGCATTAGAGCCTTCTTCCTCGGACTCCAGTTTAGAGGATCTCGTGGACTGTCGGTTGGCTGCGGTATGAGGACGTATTTGCCATCCGCTGTTGTCTTGAGGCCTTGGGCGTTGTTGGGGTAGAGAGCTGGATTGAGGACGTATCCGTCCAATGCCTCTTGCAGCTCATTCACCTCAACCGCTACCGTCTCTTTGTCGGAGCTTGTCTTCTCGATGGGTAACTCCATGCTGTCCATGCAAGAGTCGTTGGAGCGTCAAATGTGGACTGGTCGAAAAGAAGGGAAGAGAGGGCACAAGAGGGTGCCTACACTGTTACAATCGCAGCCGACAGCTGCGAACGCCAATGCACCTATGCCGGCTTCATTGATTGCGCATGGTTTCATAGCGTCTCGCGTGGAGTATCCGGCGTCGTGACCGGACGAGGGGGATGGCAGCGCGATCGACTGCACGCACACCACAGAGCTCCTCTTCGAATCCTGCTTGGGCGGCGTGCACTCAGCTGGAGCCAACCAGCGGCAGCGTTGGCAGGTACGTGGCGAACCACGCCGCAACACCGCATGCAAACGATATGAGGACCTGCCAGAGTCCAGCCTAGCCAATTGAGGTTGTCCCCGGGGGTCTCGGCACCGTCCTGTCGGGTCCTCCGGGTCACAGAATCCGCGAGCCGCCCCATCTGCGACAGTGCGGAGACCATGGATGATGGACAGCTCACTGCAAGACCACTACTGAACTTTGAAGCACGTCTCACTTCAGAGTCCCTTGGCTTGGGGAAAGTGAGTAGATAACAGAGGCTGCATCGAGCCGTTGTGTGGCCAGGTCCTCGCAACAAGCTGGATCTCGTTCCTGAGGCTATGGGCAACTACGCTGAAATCCTCATCCCGCGTCTGCAGCACTTTGGCATGCTACCTTCACATCACTGCGAAGAAGTGGCAGATGAAGGATGCAGCGAGACAGTGCCTGCGGACAGGGGAAGGCCGTCAAGGCGATGGACGCCAGCTTCCAGGATCTTGATTGCAATCGGTGGTGAAGTACCTCATAAGCACAACCTTCACGGCTGGGTCCGTGAGCGGCGAACTAGATGCTATCAAGACTTCCTTGATATGTTGTCTTGATCGCACTGAGGTACGGCTAGATGTGTTTGTCACTCTCACGCTGCCTCTTTTGCTGCACGGCCTGGATCTAGGCATGGCTGAGGTTTCGCTATCAGACAGCAGAGGACCCATACTGCTTGCAGTCACTTGGACATGGACTGGTATTGCAACGGCGCTGTATATTCTCAGAGCTTCCTATGCGTCTAAGGCACATAAAGATCACACTTCGCTGCTGGGTCTGCGTGTGGACTTTGTATGGGTGACATTGGCATATGTACGTGGCTGTACAGCTCGATACTCTCGGTCCGAGATCAATTGAGATGCTGATATCTCTCAGGTGACAGGACTGTGCGCCGAAACATTGATAACCGTAAGCGTGCTCTTTGGCACGGGCAGTCACCAAGGCACGCTTTCCAACGAACAAGTGGTGGTGTCGAGTCTGTGGAGCTGGATTGGACAGATACTCGCTATCTTTGCACTGGTATGGGGGCGCTTTGCGGTCATCGCATTCTTAGTCGCACTCCAAGGTGCAACCTACACTCTGTGGCGTCGTGCTCTCTACATTGTTGGCGGCGCGCAGTTCCTCATCAATACCATTGAGGTTGCTCTGATTCTCAATCAGTGCACACCGACGGAGAAGCTTTGGGACCAGAGCGTGCCTGGAACATGCGATCTCATCACGGTCTGCTCGAAAGTCGGCTTCCTCCAGGGCAGTACGCATGAACACCGGGATTGCTCCACATGACCAAACACTAACCGGCCCAGGTATTGGCGCTTTCTCCGATCTTTTCCTCGCCCTATACCCGCCAGCTGTGATCATCGGACCGCTGCAGGCCATGGCGCTCCGGACCAAGGTCATCCTCTGCATTATTATGGGTGGTGGCGTTGTGTAAGAGTCTCCGATGGTGACTCTTAATGCATAAACTGACAGCATTAGCGCTGGCATTGCCGGCATCGTCAAAACCATTGAGATCGAAAGCATCACTCATACATCAGACATATCCTGTGAGTTTTAGTGCGAGGCTTGAGGTAACCTCATGCGCTGACGGCGTTCCAGATGCAACTCTCAATCTCCTGATCCTGGTTTTGTGAGTGACTTCTTTCCCGTTTGCACGCACCACTGACAGTGGACAGAACGGAGATGTGGTTTATTATCATATTCGGGTCCTTGCCCACTCTTCGCCCTGTGTTCGTAGCCACAGCAGGAAACATCAAATCGCTGACGGGAAGATCTAAGCGCACCAAAGCGCAGTCCTCTCAAGATGGTGACAACAGCTGGGTCGAGCTTTCTGCAAAGGGTTTCCATGCAAAGATCGATGGAGGGAAGAAGAGGATACACGATCCGTATGGGTGCAGCGATAGTGAGGAAATGATCCTCGGCACCACGGGCGAAATCATGGTCACGCAAGAAACGACGGTGCGGACGTCGCCATTGTAGTCGTCTGGCCGTGTATACTGTATGGATTCGGGGAGGAAATCGGAAGTTAGTGCACTCTGTGGTTTGTAGTCACTGTTCTTCAACAGTGCTGTAGAGTGAAAGCGCTTACATACTGCGAGTCGGCGTAGTGGACAACACTGCACCACAGTTCGTCGGGTTATTGTGCTTTCGGCACAGGCTCTCCTAGCGTAGCTCCGCAAATGCATGGTAAGAGCGGACCTGCATGTTAGGCAGGGTAGGTATCTAGCCGCTTGAAACTCCTCCACCTGCAGGATAATCTGGACTTTGCAGCTGGTGTGGAGCTTGTGGGAAACGAGATAGCATATCAAAGCTGCGGCAGACTTCTCGGATATCAGCATTTCTACTTGTTGACTGGTTCAGTGGCTGGCTTGTACCCTCCCCACACGGTGAACCAGTATTCGTCGTTCGTAGGTTGGGCTGGTCGGATCCTAACTTGCTTTGAGGCACCACTCATCTACAAGCCGGCTACAGGTCCGGTCGCTCTCTCCACCATGAGTGTAATCGATCGCATTGATGGTCTGCGAAAACTTGCAGCAGCCGACGCGGATGGAGATGCGTCCGCTCATCATGCCATGCTGAGAGAGCTGCGGCTGCTACAGGTCGCGGTAGAGACACCGATAGAGACCACGTCCCGGTTGAATTTCCAGGTACGTGAGCTTGCCACCACGCCAGATGGTGCACCTCCTCATAACGCGAAGTAGATACTGCAGAACATCTGCCTCCGGGTGGCCGTCGAGAAAGGCTTCCTACAGAGTGTCGTAGCAGCTGATGGCAAGGTCGTGCTCGCCAGTGATCTCGCACGCAGGACTAATGTGGACGTCTTGTTGATAAGTAAGGCGCCTAGCTCGGCGCAAAAGATGATGGTCCATGCTTACCCATTGCCGGCAGTAAGAGTCATGCGAGTGCTCATAAGCATTGGAGTTGTCTCCGAGGCAGACGAGAACACTTATGCTGCCAATGCGGTAACCCGTCATCAGGTCACCTCCGGCGCTATCGGAGCACTAAAGCATCACTTCGACCTCGATATGAAGATGGGTGGTGACTTGGTCGCGTACATGCGTCGCCGACCAGACGACACCATATACCAGTTCGCTGGTGAGCCAGAAGGTTGCCAAACGCTCTTCGACTTCAGCCACGGCCATCCAACCATATTCGGTCTACTATCGTCCGACACAGACAAAGGCCGCGAGCAGAAGCAATCCTTTGACGACTACATGGCATCCAAACGACCTCCGGCTTCAATGCAGCAGTGGTTTGACATCTACCCTGCGGCGTCCAGACTCTCCAATGCCGGCCCTGCTGATTCCGAAACGGCGCTCATCGTGGACGTTGGTGGTGGACCAGGCCAAGAACTGATACAGCTCAAGGCCAAGTGTCCGGAGCTGCCAGGTCGCTTCGTCCTTCAGGATCTTCCGATCACCTTGGACCGCATAGGAAACCTGCCTGCCGGCATTGAGAAGATGCCATATGACTTCTTCACACCGCAGCCCATCAAACACGCCCGTGTCTACTTCATGCGAGACATCATGCACAACTGGTCGGACGTGAAGTGCTCGCAGATCTTGGGAAACATAGCTGCAGCCATGGATAAGTCTTATTCCACGTTGCTGATCGATCAGTATGTCCTACCAGCGGTCGGGGCTGACTTGAGGGCTGCTGAGATGGATATCCTGATGTGGCTGCATACGTCGGGTCTGCAACGCACGGCTTCAATGTGGGAGCAGCTTCTGAGTGGCGTCGGGTTGCGTGTTGTCAAAATCTGGGATGGCCAGACGGGCATGGAATCGGTGATCGAAGTCGAAAAGCTATAGACGAGAATGTGGAGGAGTCGTTCGTCCTCCTGTATCTGGCCAGACACGAGAGTTGCCATTAGGCCATGGTGCAGCCAGCGGACTCTCGGAAGGCTTGAGCTTCGGGACATACGAGGAGCAACACAGGTTCGGTGGCCACTACATTGGGGTTGACTGTAGGCCAGTCAGCAGTCAGGTTGAAGTGAGCAGCGTGAGTCCGGTGATGTCTGGTATTTACTGCGCGAGTTGGAACAGTAGCCCGGGCTTCCACAGACGGGTGCATCGTTACCGTCGTTATGTAGGTCACTGACTGATAGTAGCTGCCATGCTGCGATCGGAGACGCAGCTGTGGTAAGAAGGACAGTCTCCAACAGCTTGCAGCAGCTCAAACATACCGCTATAAGATCATGATAGCGTAGCCCACTCTGCGTGGCCATAATCATCCATGTGGCGACGCCGAAAAGCCTTTGCGTGTTCAGGATGGCCTTCCAACTTCAACCTGACTTGGCAGGCTTGCCCAAGTTCAGCTTTGCCACCTCCACGGTCGGCATGGCTGCAGGCGTAAGCATGTTTGGCGTAGAAACAGGCAAGATCTCCGTCTTGAGCTCCCTGTTCTTCTTCGGCTTGGGATCGGGCGCTGTCTCGTCGTTAGCGTCACGCTCACTCCGTCTCCCTCCTCAATGAAGCACACTGCGACTCACCCTTGTTGTTCTCCTGCACATAGAACTTCCTCAGCAGCATGATCGCCTCCTCCCTGAACAAGCCTCCATAGACCGGGTACGTTGGGTCCACACCCTGGTCCGAGTGCACCGTCATGACACCGCCGCAGCCACCAAAGCGGTCGTTCAGGCAGCCGAAGTAGACGGCGTGGATGCGATATTGGCGGAGAGCGGAAGCGCACATGATGCACGGCTCGACGGTGACGTAGAGATCGGTCTCCTTGAGGATGCTGGACGGATGTTTGGCCATGATCTCGGCGAGGGCAACGAACTCGGCGTGACGGGTGCCCTAAGCAGGTCATCGTCAGTATAGAAAGTCTGAATGGTTACTGGGTGAGGCTGGCTTACGTTGAGTGATGCATTCGTGCCGTTAATCCCACGTCCAATCACTTCTCCGTTGTGCACGAATACGCAGCCGACGGGTGTCTCGTCAGAGGCAAGAGCCATCTCCGCCATTTCGATGGCCTTACGCATGAAACCCTCATGGTACTCGCGGTTGGGTATCGGGCCGAACACCATGGTGATTGTGCTTTTCTGAATTGTAATGACAGGTATCTTTTAGCGTAGAGGCCGGATTATTCGAGTGTCACAGCACGTGCTTGTGGGAACGAGGCAGTCATGGCAAGCACACGGTGGTGGTGGTGACTGGAAAGTTGCAAATCTGTGGAAAGAACGTTTCTTCGCCACCCATGGAAGGTGCGTCAGGTGTTCCGAAACATCGTACGGGCCATTCACAAGCAGACAATGGAGTGCGTGCGTTCCGAGATCGCGGACAATACTACATGGACTGACGGCGAAGCTTGCAGTCGCAACAGAGTGTGAAGTAGAGATACTGTCGAAAAGCGTGAGTGACGCACTGTCGCCGCTGTCACGTGGACGTAATTGGCACGAGCGACACAATAATTCATCATTTGCCTAATGCATAGCGTCAAGCAGACGGGAGCCTTTCACTACAATACCCGCACGCCGATAAGAACAAAACGCCCATGTCTCCCGAGGGCAACTCCGGCGCTGTACTTATAGCGGGCCCAAATCCTCCCCGGAGTGACCTGATCATGTCTGTGTGCCCAGAACGCCCCAAAGCAACGCCGGCAAAAGTATCCACCCAGACCCGTAGCATACTAGATAAAACAAGCTTGTCTTTTCGTGAAATCCATGACGATACCAATGCGGTGCGCTCGCGTGACCATCCACGCATCAATCCACTCTCTAATCCGCACTCTGACCGCTTATCCATTGACAGTGACATCCTCCGGGCACCAGTCTCTTCTCCTTCAGCTTCTTACTTCCTGCTACGCCAGCGCTTTCGTAAGCGGCGTAACTCGGATCCTGCTCCTCCAGCTGCACGACGATCGGCGAGCCATCTGGTTGCGAGAGCCAGCTGTACCCGCCGTCGTCGAGTATCTGGTACTGCCGGCAGTAAGGCTGCACGGCGTTGTTCGGCAACCTCCGCTCCTCAATCTTGACGACGTACGGGTATAATTGCAGCGTGGTATACAAGTCCTCATCGATGAACTGACGCTTGTTGTACCCGTTGTTGTTGTTGTTATTGTTGGCGTTGGCGTTGTTAGAGCCTTGCTCAGCTTGAGCGAGGCCCGAAGACCAGGCGGTGTATGCTGAGACCGGGCCAGAGTAAGTGGCCGTCGTGGATGGCATTGTGATGGTGGTGGACATCATGTAGTCAGAAGGCGATCCGCCTGAATATGAGGTGGTGGTTGTGGAGGGCGCTGCCGGCGGCGGCGATGAGGAACTAAAGGTTTGCGATGCGTTCGCCGAACTAGTCGCCTGAGTAGAAGAGCTCGTCAAGCTGTAGGTCGCTGCGATCGTCTCCTCTACATAGATGAATCCTTCGACGAATGTGTTATTCCACACGCAAAACCACGGTTTCTCGCCCGGCACCGCTGCCTGCTTTTGCTGTAGCCAACCTTGATTGAGCTGAAGGTTCTGCCTCTTCTTCTTGGAGGAAGGGACCGAGAGCGCGGTTTCCGGCAGCACGACCACCTTGTCGTAGAACTGCTGGAAGTAAAACGCAGGTCCACTGCCTTTGTCATCATTATCCTGCACCGTCATGAAAGGCGCCCAATTGGTGTTCATGAACGATCCTTGCGTGCCGTAGTACATCGTGTTGTTGTCATCGTTGGCGTAGAAGATGAAGGCGCCGCTTTCGTTGCCGTTGGGCAGGATACCGACACTGATGGCTGCTGCGGGCGTGCCGCCGATGTCACAGCTCCATGCCACTTGTTGGCCCTGCTCTGTCAGACACGCTACCTGCGTTTCTTGCGGTGTGCTGTAAGACAGAGCGTAGGTACCAGTAGCTGGTGAGCCTGACGTCGGTGTGGCGATGGGACTAGCATCGTACAGCGCCGTGGTCTGAATGACGGGGACCCTGTGTTTATCTGTCAGCTTACTACTCGGTTCGGCGTGTTGCAACTGACGCACCTCTGCTTGCGCGGATGGACGCTTATAAATCTACCGATGACAGCACCAAGCACTATTGCGATGAAGGCGACAACGCCGATGGACAACAAATACCACCACAACGGAATACCGCAGAATCGTGTCTTTCTCTTCTCTTTCCACGACTTGTCACTCCAGCTCTTGTTAGAGGCCAGCGAGCTTTGACTCGTAGTCGAGTTCAGTAGCTCAACGTTCGACATGGACGTGTCCCTGCGGTGCAGCAATGACTGGTCAGTCATTGACTGCCGCAGCTGTGGAGCGAGCTGTGGTAGAAGTGTAGTGTGCATGAGGTCCATAGTAGGATCTGTGCCTGCCACTGGTGCACGGCTGTGAAGTGCTGTAGGTGCCTCGGGCACCAGTAACGGCACCTTCTCCGGTCCATCTTCCGGATATCGGGTGTACGGTGGTAGCTGCTCTGTGTGTCCGTCTTCGCCGATGATGTCTTGCTCCTCGCCATCGGGGCCCATTCGCCTCTGGTAGGATTGGCCAAGCCCAGGGAATCCAATGGGTACCGGAGCCTGCGGTGTGTCTTCTTCTTCATCGTCCAGGTCTTCACTTACGCCTTGCGGATAGAGTGTGTACGGGTGTTGGGGGCCAGCGCGTGCTGATGTGGAAGACGGCCGGGGCGGCGGCCGTATAGTCGACTGTGTTGCTGTGCTTGGCGAACGCGGGATCGTGCCCTGCGCGTACATGCCATACGGATGGCTCGGTCCCGCACCAAACCGTGGGCTGCTCGTGCGTGCGAAATGGTGGGATGAAGCAGAGGATACCGATCGGTGATGCGCCATATCCGGCTCGAATGACAGACTCGCCACCCTCTCCTCCGCATCTTCCGGACTCGCGAAGGGGTTATCCGGGCCCCGCGACTTCCTCATAGAGTTTCTACTCGGCCTGACGTTCGGAGCGGTTGGTGACACCGGTCTGTCTGCGTAGTGTGCTGATACCGTCCGTACCGGCTGCTCCGCCACCTCCACCTGCTCATTCTCGCCTTCTGTGTCGTGCTCCGAGGGCCTGAAGCCGTCCGCCACGAAGTCGAAATCCTCCACCTCAAAGGTATCATCAAACACGTTCGCGCTGTCATGCGGAGGCGTCATGTCGCCGTCCAGAAGCGACCTCCTCTCCATGGTCGTCCAGGTAAGCGGCCTTCCGGCCTACACAGCCCCGTCACTGCCAACGCCCCGCGTGTCGTTCTCTTGTCCTTCAGTGCGGCCCCTTGCTCGCGTCCAGAAGCACACCGCCGTGCTCGAAGTGCAAAGAATGACGAATGAGTGGTCGGCGGTGCGCGAATTGGTGCGGGATGTGCGATGTCGAAGATCGATGTTGCGGTCCCGAGGAAAGAGGGAGCGACGCTGACACCAGCGCCGTCGGCTGATGCCGCCCCCTCCCAATGCAGACTCGAGGAGACGGCTTGGCTCAGGCTGTCGCGGGGCACGGAGCGCATGTTGCACCCCGATGATGCGCCGCGGTGCAGTTTTAGGAACGTTGGAACTCAAAACAACGGAAGCACCGCATAACGTCTCATAGGCTGGTGAGGCTGGCTGTAATTCGTATCTCGTTGCGTAGCATAAGGTAAGGTACCTACCGAATGATAACAGGTGATAACCGTGATCATGGACATGCGCCTGCAGGACCACACATTGTTACCTACTAGTTACAATCGAGCCAGCGGCGCAGCCTTCTCTGCGGGGTGTACTGTGTGGGCTCGCTGTTTCACGATCCTCTCTCAAGTCTCCGCGCCCACCGACATCTTTTGGTTCTTTTCATCATTAGGTAGGCTTTAGCGCGAAAGCACCAGCGATCGGCCGCCGGCGAGACGGGCCAGACGGCTTCATGAAGCTTGAATTGGGAATAGCTGGCTGGTGATCTTCACGAGTGACAGACAGTAGCGGCGTAGTAGTAGCCTCACAGTCCGCTGCAACAGCTCGGTGCTCTTGGCAATGGGCATACCGAAGATTGTGCCTATCACACGCATATGATTCGGAGGTATAACGACCGGGATCATTCGAGAGGAGAGTGCAGCCTGTGCAGGTAGCGAAAACACTTCCTTTGTTTGATGCTGTAATTTCGCCCCCCTGCTGGCGCACTCCACTATGCTAAATACCTTAGGTACAGGTCTAGGCCCGGTAGACTCCACGCCGTCGTGAAACATGTGCCTGAGTGATACTGGATGTCTGAGATCAAGGATGAGCGAGTACCATATCGCAGATGCATATAGGTATATGATGGTATGCAGGAGAATGTCCTGTGACTCGGAACAACGCGCGACACCGCGATCATGCTTGTGTCATTCTCCGGCACTTCACTTTTGCTACCCTGGAGCCTGGGTGTCAATCGGACTCCATACCCTTGCCGACACATGTATACTGCCTACTGCTTGATCTCGTACGCCCTCCTAAACATATCATCCACATTCGTCAAATAGTACGTCCCGGGCACAATCGTCTCCGGGCTGCCCTTGGGCTTGTAGTCCTTCTGCAAATGTGCCCGCTCCCGCATATTGCACATCTCGTCGTACACCTCCGGCGCCACCGTCCGCCTGTCTTCTAGCCTCTTGTGCAGGTCGATCTTGCTCCTCATCTCCTCCGTCGAGCCGTTGACCTTGATGCTGAACATGGACGACGCGAGCCCGGAGCCGTAGGAGAAGATGCCGAGCCTCTTGCCCTGGATGTCGTCGGAGCTGACGTTGGTGATGAGCGAGACGAGGGAGCTGTAGACGGAGGCGCAGTACATGTTGCCGCACATGGTCGGGACCTCGATGGAAGGCTGGACGCGGGCGGCGAAGCGCTTCTTGGAGAGCGCGACGAAGGTCTTCTCGACGGTCTTGTCGGTGACGCTCTGCGCATAGGGCATGCCCTTCAGCTCGGCCGGGACGTCCTTGAAGAGTGCGTTCTCCGGGTCGGCGAGGTAGTCGTTGTAGAGCAGGCGGGCGTAGCTCTTCGACACAAGCTTGCAGGTTGGGGCGTGGAAGCACATGTAGTCGAAGCGGTCAAGCGGCGTGTCTGGGTCGGCGTGCGCACCATTTGTCGCGCCGTTTATGTGTTGGCTCTTGAGCTTCTTCTCGCGGGCATTGTATGCCTTGTAGCAACTGTCCACGGCCTCGGTGTAGCACTGAATGCTGAAATGGCCGTCCACGAGCGGGTACTCGCTGGTCAGATCCGCCTTGTAGAAGTCGTAGGCGTGTGTGATGTAGCTTCCTCTGAGACCTGGCTCTAGGACCAATGGCGCGTCCGGGCCAATGAGCATAGCAACGCACCCAGCACCGCCAGTCGGTCGTGCAGCGCCCTTCTTGTAGAGCGCAATGTCGCCCGCAACCACGATAGCGTTCCTGCCGTCCCAGGCAGACGATTCGAACCAGTTGATCGCGTTGAAGAGCGCGTTGGTGCCGCCGTAGCAGGCATTGATCGTATCAACACCCTCGACGTTGAAGTTGCCCGACTTCTCAAACAGCTGCATCAACACGCTCTTGACCGACTTCGACTTGTCCAGGAGAGTCTCGGTGCCGACTTCGAGGCGTCCGATTGACGCGGGATCGATGTTGTACTTCTTGAAGAGGGAAGAGACGGTTGTGAGGGTGAGGGAGTAGATGTCCTCGCGGTCGTCGCAGAAGGACATCTTGGTCTGGCCGAGGCCGATGGTGTATTTGCCCGCCGCGACGCCGTCGAACTTCTCGAGCTCGCTTTGGTCGACGCACTGCGCAACACAGTCAATTCACGGCTCTTGAGGACTTCGAGATGTATGGCATCAGTTTATTGCTGCATCACTCACTTGGCTGGGAAAGTAGAGCTCCATGGCCTTGATGCCAACATTCTGGGGACGGCTCTCCATGCTGGCGGAAGTGCGCGGTCGCGCGAGATCTGTATGGGCTGTTGTGGACGGTCGCGTGCGACTCGCGTGGAAACTTTTGCCTGGTTGCGGTGAAGGCAGAGAAACCAAGAACAATGTTTGTGTGGGGTATGGGCAGGCAACAAAGACGGTTTCTTGAGCTCTGAACGTGGGAAACTTCGTCGAAGAGTATGTACAGTGAGACGGAGGACTGTGAGGAGTCGGGAGGTTCGATGCAAAGGTGAGTTAGCAGATCTACTGCCTTTCACCCCGTTGAAATGAAGCTCAAGAAAATCTGCCCACTTCGCGCACCCCTGCCTATCATGCAGGAACCGGGCGTCACTCGTGGCGTAAGACCACGCTATACCTAACAAACTTCTGGCTTGCCAAGTTTCCAGGGTCTTCGACAGTTCGGCTCTTCGGCGGATTCTGTGCATGGCCTGCTGAGAGCCGCTGAGCAAGCGAAAAGCAGCCACGATGATTCGATGCGCCACGCGACACCGCGCCAGCCTCAACGGTTTTGTCGTTTTGCCAATGTTGATTTTGGACGGAAAGCACCTCACCGTCCTTCCCGCACCTGCCCCTACGAAATAGCCACGGCACTGTGACGGTAGCGTCGCCCGTCGCCGTCGAGAAGCTCTCTGACGACTCTCTGCCTGATCTCTGGATATCGTACCATAAGGTACCGCCTTCTCGGGCAGACTATGTAATTGGTATCGTCGTCGTACGACAAGCTTGGACCATATCATGAGTGCAAAGGCCGCCAACATGCAACATCTCAGCATTGCCCCAACCGAGGGAGTACCAGCGACTGGTCATAGACTGCTCCAAGGCAGCAACGAAAGCATCCGGTGATGTTAGTGGCAGCCCCCTTTGCCGTTATTGCGTACCCTAATCCTATAGATCGAGTGAGGTTCTGATATCTGTGCAACCGTTCATATTCGTGTGTCTGTCTCCTTTGCCGATAACTCGGGCGGCTCGGCTTCTAACCTCTGCCGAGCACCGTCAGTTGCCGGCGGGGTCAGTACGAAGGGTGAAGACAACGAGACCGCAGGCATATAAAAGGTAGGCTGTGCCCATTTTGACCGAGGAGATACGATCCGCGAGCTAATATGACGGTCGACAACGAGATCAAAGGCCGGCTGGCCCTCATCACTGGGGCTTCGGGCGGGTACGCTTGGTCCACACACCTACTCGAGGCATCGAACGCTCACTCATGAAAGCGCAGGATAGGCGCAGCATGTGCACGCGATCTCTTTGCGGCCGGCGCTTCGCTCGCCCTTACTTACAGCACCAACAAGACCGCTTTGGAGCAGCTGATCAACGAGTTAAAGCCACAGGCCGGCGACCACAAGCTCAGCGCCCACCAATGCGATGTAGCAAAAGACGACGACCTGACCCGCCTGTTCGATGAAGTGAAGCAGGAGCATGGACAACATCCGGATATGTTGGTCGTAAACGCCGGGTATGGCAAACGAACATCCAATATCTTGGATATCAGCATCGAGGAGTGGGACTACACAATCAACGTGAACCTGAGGTCGAGCTTCATCATCACCAAGCTCGCCATCCCGCACATGCTAGAGCAGAAATGGGGACGCGTGGTGTACATCTCTTCCATAGCCGCGACGGGCACCAGCATCAACGGCTGCCATTACTCGGCCTCGAAGGCTGGCGTGCAAGGCCTGAGTAAGAACCTGGCGAACAAGTTGGGCAAGGATGGCATCACCTTCAACGATGTCGCGCCTGCCATGATCACGGGCACGGGCATGATAGCCACAGAGGACGACTTGAAGGGCACGCCGGGCGATGTGAAGAACATCCCAGTCGGTAGGTCTGGAAGTACGCAGGAATGCGCAAATGTCGTCACGATGCTGTGTCGGACGGGGTATATTACCGGGCAGAGCATACTGCTGTCCGGTGGGTTGAAGTAACCGGTGGCTGCTATTATAGTTCCAGGTCGGCCGAGCAGCCTGGACGACACCAGGGTCGTGGCAGGCGGAAGTTTCCATCTAAGCAGCATGTCTTCCTCATCCTCTCCGAAAGTCTGTGCATCTGTGCAAACCCGTATACACAGAGGCACAAGGTCTTGCGCTCGCTGAAAGCAGTGGCGTGGCGTGGCGTGGTATACAGACACCCTGATCGATGTGCCCATGCGTGTAGGTCGTTGTGGTAGCACCAGTGCAGGCCAGTACGACCGGCATATCCGACCACGGGAGAAGAGAGGCTCGTAGAGTCCACAAGCCCAACGTCCTTCTCAATGCCCACACTCTACATAATAACAGGACGCTTCGTTATCCCGGCGGCGGTAGGTGACAGAACTTCAACAAGATCCTTGTTAGGTGCTTGCCAATCCAGTACATGTATCACGTTACAGCCCGATAAGGGCCTATTGGAATCGATAGATAATATATCTAATAGATGCGTCACATTCTTCTTGGTCGTCGTCGCTCGATGCAAATACACCGCACTCCCGATCGTTGTCTACATTCGTGACACACGCGGAGCCTGGTGTTGCGGGACCAGTGGCAGTCGCTGCGAGAGAACGAGGCCGTTCGTTTGACGGACAAGTTAGATCTCACGGATAGTGGTCCTGCTTCGCCGCATCCCATAGCTCGCAAATATTCTGTGCTTTTAACAATGGCGTTTTCCAGCTCCAGTCGATGCTGTAGAGTGCAGTATGGAGAGCGCAGTTTGTTAGTTCCCAGTAGAAGAAGGAGGCATCCCCTGAAGGGACGGCATGCTGTCGGTCAGATGTCGTGAGAATGCACTCCTTGAAGCTGTTACCCTCTCGTGCCTCTCAGTAGTGTTGATGACATGCCGTTTCTGTCACTACGGCTACTGGAAGTAGACAATGGAGAACGATAATGAACCCTTCCACAGAAATAAGCTTTATGTATGCTGCCGCCACTTTAATAAGACTTAAGCGTACACCGAAGCATATCAGAGTGAGTTTGTACTGCCGCTAAATCCCGCTCGAAGCGAGATGCACGGCATCAGCCCTACGAGGCTTAAAGATCATCAGGCAGCACCGCAGCGACCTCAGAACCGCGTTTTTCTTCCACCAACTTTCAGACATCTTCTCGCACGCACCGCGCATGGTGAGAAACTCCGCAAACGCTGTGTCCGTTGTATCTCAGCAACGCACTTGCTGGCTTCAGTCCAATCCGCTAGGGAAGTCAACGACCATATCTCCAAGCCATACTACCTCAACGTAGCTTGGAGGTGTGCCGGCGCACACTCTTCTTCGTTCCACCATCGCTCGGTAGCGAACATGTCGCTACATCGCGCTACGCTTGTTGATCGCCTACCCATGCGCACGGCAAAAGAATGTTGATGAGGATGGGACTCGAACCCATGCTCTAAACGAACTAGCGGAATCAATGATACCTTAAGCTCTGTTGGATGGGTCAGTGATGCTGGTTGATACTTTGAGATGAGAGATGATACGAACAGCGCCTTAACCGCTCGGCCACCTCACCAATTGATGTTGTAGATGAAACAAATTGAATATTATATACCACAAATTGATTAGCCGAAGCTTTAGTGCAGAGCGGCCGACAGCAACTGCATATGTTTGAAAAATCTCTGCTGCCGCGCAAAAGGACACAGAGGGAAGTCTGATTAGCGTATGTCGTTCGAGCCTCAAGGCAGAAACGCTGGATGCTGATGTGACGCAGAAGAACGCTCCGTCAGGTTCCTTTACTTACATGCTCCCTACTAGAGTGAAGGCCACATTCGGCGCTGGCATGGTGCCCAGCGATATTAAATTCCTGCAAACGTTACGACCGAAGATGCGAGTCGAGCTGGTAACGACGGCATTGGAGGATGTGGTATCAGCCCACCCATGCAACTTATGCGGGCAAACCTGGAGCTCGGCAGCCTTGTAAACCCCATGCAGTTGGTCACCGAAGCACACCTCCATGACCACCCCAAAGAGTATGCTCAATGCATTGGGATGGGATGCAGAGCATAACAAGTTGCATGAGTGCGGAGACGAGAACATCTGTCCGATATGCTTCACAGTCACCTGCGTCGGGTGCAAAGTCGAACAGCACTTTGGCGAGAGGTGTCAACAGCATCAGGACCGCGTTACTGGCTATCTGCGAGCACTGGAGCAGTGGATGCTGGAGGTTGGGGCCAAGCGATGCAAGCGGTGCAGTACCATCATTCAAAAGAATCAAGGTTGCAATCATATGCAATGTCCAGGCTGTAAAGCGGACTTTTGCTTTACGTGTATGGAGATTCTGCCAACGCACGAGGAGGTATACACACATATGCACGACCGACATGGCAACTTCGGCGACGAGCGGGCCTTGGCATATGAACGTCAGATCGAGCGCGAATATGATGCCGCTGGACTGCAGGAGAACATGGGCGCAAGGCCGGATGAGGAGGAGCTCGCAGTGGGCCACGGGATAGCGCGAGAGCTTCCAGCTCGTCCTGCTGCACGAGGAGCCTGGCGCATGGAGCGGCTTGGCTTGCAAGGGCAGATGAGTCGGTGGTGACCGACCGGCACAAGACGTAGGGTCGCTTGCTGTTCGAGGTGGCACGGGCAACATCGGGATCATGCGTCGCCCATGGCACAAAGCAATGTTCGCTAGTGGCGGTGTCGACGTGGAATGTGACAGCCGTCCGTCGTGCAGTATGGTCCCACTGCTTCTCTACGACAGTCGAACTCTCCGGCAAGCTCCGACATGATGCCGACATTAAAATCTGGCCGGCGTACAATGTGATCATCGCAGAAGTCTTGACTGGGCTCAGCTGCCGTATTGTCCATTATTACTCTAGGATGATGACTCGGTGAGCGTCTCTCGACGTTGGACTTGTCTTGTGTACCGGTATTGCGCCTGCCTTCATCGACGACCCGGTTACGTGTAAGTCGCTTATGACTTCCGTGGTCGACTATGCACCTGCTTCCGTGGCCATTCCTCTGGTTCTTCGGAGTACCTCTGGCTAGCACGGTCGCCAAGGCTCTGCGGTTGTTGAACGCCACACGTCGCGTGACCACATGTCTGTACTGCTTGCCAAAAGTCACTTCGTCCCAACCCTCATGGTGTGCTTTGTCTGCTAGCGCGAACAAGAGTGTCAGGTAGTAACAGTCCGAGTCTCTGCCTGGCGACCTTTCCCAATCGCGGAAGAAATGCGATAACCGCTTCGTGTAGGCATCCACAATCGCCGCTGATTCGCTCTCGAGCTGAGCAGTGGACAATGCTCCTGAGCTGCTGATGCCGGCCCTGCGTAGCAGCTCGAATAGTGGCAGAAGCGAAAGGAGATTCAGCAATATTGTTCCAGACACTAGGATCTTCCAGCCGCCAAATGGTTTCGATGAGTGGCACGCAACGGTGACTCGGTTTAGCCAATAGCATATGCCGGCTATTTGCTCGCTGCGGTCCAAATTGAGATGCAGGACGAAGAGGTTGTTGCCGAAGAACACTGGGAGTGCTTCGCTCGTGATCTGTTTCGACGAGAGCAACAATGCGGGCTCAGTCCACTCTCGCTTACCAACATGGCATACGCCAGCCGCATACAATGTCAGCTCGTACATCCGGTTACGCAATTCCGCTGGTAGGCGACATGAGCAAGTCCGGTGTATCGGTCTTGGGCAGTGGTGGTGTCCACGAGTTCACTGATGCTGAAAACAAGCTCACCTTGCTCGCGTGTGTGAGCTTCTTGGTGTGACGCTGCTCTCCGAACTCATTGTAAATCCGTGACCTAGAGTGAAGGCCACTGTTCACATGAGATGTAGACGAGGCATGTGAGTGATTGTTCATCGCCGTTTGTGCATCGATTTGACGAGGGCGGAGTACGCGCAACAGCACCAGCACTATGTCACGCAGGTGCTACAGGGCCGCCGAGCCTGGAGAGTCAAGGTTGGAACATTGATTGCGTGAACGTGAACAGAGTATGCCTCCTCTCTGTGTCCGATGAGTGCCAAGATTTTGGGTGACAGCGGCAGGTTCCGCTCCACACCATTTCAGTTTTTGGCGGGCTGCATCAACCTCGCCTGACCGCATAACTCTCAAGCCAACCCTTTAGAGCGTGAGTCTCCCCGACAAGGCAGCAGCAACAGCACAAAATATACCAGCTGCCTGCGAAAGGCACCTCACGAAAGTCGAACAACCGCCAACATGTCTCGATTCTTCCACGGCAGCGACAGTTCGAGCGACAGCTCTTCCGAAGAGGAGGAGCTGTACGGCGAGGAGGCGACGGCGGCCAAGTCTGACGCCTCCTCTTCAGAAGACGATTCCGACGCTGAGGAGGACGATGATGACTCCAGCAGTGATGAGGAGGGTGGAAAGTCCGGTGCCAACCGATTCTTGCGCGAGGTCTCGGACGAGAGTGATGAGAGCGACGAAGAGAAGGTCACGGTGGTCAAGTCCGCAAAGGACAAGCGCTTCGACGAGCTGGAGGGCACCATCCGGTTGATCGAGAATGCGCAGAAGATCAGCGACTGGAACACCATCAACGAACAGTATGACAAGATGAACAGGCAGCTTCCAACGCTTCAGCGTGCCCTAGACGGCAAGGCGCCGAAGATGTTCATCAAGACCATTGCAGAGCTGGAGACACAGGTCACCGAGGCGTTTGAGAAGCAGAAGGTCACACCGAAGAAGATGAACCCGATCGCACAGAAAGGCCTCAACGCGCTACGGCAGAAGATCAGGAAGAACAACCGGGAGTACCACGATGACATCGAGGCATTCCGGAAAGATCCAGCGGAGTTCATGAAGGAAGATGTTGTCGAGGAGACCGCACCCGCGCCGAAGAAGCCAAAGAAGAAGCTGCTGGACAACGAGAACACGCTCGATGGTGACGACGATGGCTTCACGATGGTTGGGGCCGGTGGCAAGGCTATGGTGTACACGCCAGAGAGTATCCTGAAGCACCTCAAGTCCATAGTCGAGTCGCGAGGCAGGAAGAACACAGACCGCTTGGAGCAGATCCGGATCATGGAGAGGCTGTTCGATGTGGCGACCACAGACTACCAGCGCATCCGGGTCCTTCTTACACTTATCGCAACCCGCTTCGATCTCACCTCAGGCACTGGCTCTCAAATGGCGCAGGAGCAGTGGAAGCTGGCTCAGCAGGAGATCGGCAACCTTCTCAGCATTCTAGAGGCAAGCCCTGAGATTGTTGTCATCGAAGGCGCCGAGGAGTGGGAGGACGATGACAAGCAGCCTACCATCACTGCTGACGAGATCTTCAAGATCCCAGGTAGCGTCGTATCGTTCGTCGAGCGCTTGGATGATGAGCTTACCAGGGTGCTGCAACACATCGACCCGCACACCGCAGAATATGTCGAGCGTCTGCAAGACGAGGGCTCACTCTATACCAACATCGTGCGCTCCATGCTCTACGCCGAGCGCCTGAAGTCGAACCCGAAGCTGGAGGCATCGCAAGACAACGTGAACCGCGTCGTCATGCGCCGCCTGGAGCACGTCTACTTCAAGCCTGCGCAAGTCGTCACCATCCTCGAAGAGAACACCTGGAAAGTTGTCCCATCAGAGCTCGACTCTACAATCACGCCACGGTTGCAAGGCACTGAGGTCACCCAAATCGTACAGACTCTCGCCGGCTACCTGTTCCAGCATTCCGACGGCATCATCCGCGCTCGCGCCATGCTGTGCCAGATCTACCACCTCGCACTTCACGACCAATACTACCGATCCCGCGACATGATGCTCATGTCACATCTCCAGGAGACCATCAACAGTTTCGACGTCAACACCCAGATCCTGTTCAACCGCACACTCACGCAAGTCGGCCTGTGCGCTTTCCGTGCCGGTCTCGTCTACGAGTGCCAGACTGCATTGCAAGATATTTGCGGTTCTCAGCGTCAGAAGGAGCTGCTCGCGCAAGGTTTGCAGATCCAGCGCTACTCACAAATCACACCCGAGCAAGAGCGTCTTGAGCGCCAACGCCAGCTGCCCTTCCACATGCACATCAACCTCGAGCTGCTGGAGTGTGTCTACCTTACCTGCTCCATGCTCCTGGAGATCCCGACGCTGGCCCAGGCTGGCAGCTCACCCGATTTGAAGAAGCGCGTCATCTCCAAGTCTTACCGCCGCATGTTGGAGTACCATGAGCGCCAGATCTTCACCGGCCCGCCCGAGAACACCCGCGACCATGTCATGCAGGCGTCGAAGGCGCTGGCAGCCGGCGAGTGGAAAAAGTCGGCGGAGTTCATCACCAGCATCAAGATCTGGGACCTGCTGCCTGGCAGTGCAGAGATCAAGCACATGCTTGAGCAGCAGATACAAGAAGAGGGTCTGCGTACCTACCTCTTCACTTACGCTCCCTTCTACGACACCCTGTCAGTCTCGAACTTGGCCGGCATGTTCGACTTGTCAGAATCCAAGGTCACTGCACTCGTCAGCAAGATGATCCACCACGAGGAGCTTGCCGCCGCGCTCGACCAGGTCAACAGCGCTATCATCTTCCGCAAGGGCGTTGAGCTCAGCAGACTGCAAAGCTTGTCGCTCACGCTTGCCGACAAGGCGCAGAATCTCATCGAGTCGAACGAGAGGGTGCTGGAGCAGCGGACGGCGGGCTCGGCTAACGCGTTTGAGAGGCAGGGCGGCCGTGGTGGTCGTGGCGGCCGTGGCGGTGGCAGGGGTGGCAACAGAGGACGGGGTGCGTTTGGCGGCAGAGGTGGTGGGAGTGGGTTCACGGGTGGTGCGCTGGGCAATGCTATCAAGGCACAGTAGACTGCTGACGGCATACTGCATGGCGTTGAGGCGGTTGACGGCGCGATGGGCATTGATGTATTGTGTTTGAAAGTACTACTACCTGAGGCTACGTACGGCTTTACAACTACCAGTCAAATGAAGGCCCAAAATTAGCCCGACCTCCATGTGTCGAAGTCCACACACGACCGGCCGTCCATCCCATGCACCTCACGAGTCGGGTCGACCGAAGGGTCGTTCAGGACATATGTGCCGAACTCGTATTTGAACCTAGCGTATTGAGCTGCTCCTTCGAAGGCAAATATGCCGTTCGCACTCATCATCCTATCCACACCAAGGTCACGAGCCAGTTGATCGAGGTCGGTCTCGTCTGCGGCTTTCTTGTCAAGAGCTTCCCAGTCAGGGCGCGGGACAGGGGACTCGGGTGTCGTTGACTCGATGTGATTGGCATCGAAGACGTGGGTGATACGCGCTGTCTGGAGCGCTGGCAAGCCGGTCTTCATGAAGTCGAGCGTGGCACGTAGCGATACTGCTGTCTGCACACCTAAAGTTGGATCGATACCGGTTGCATTAATAAGCCGCAAATCTCTCAGCGTCGTTCGATGACGCTTGAGGAATGCTAGCAACGAGCCATCGTGGAAACCGAACGTAGGACGGTGCCTGAAATTCTCCACGTCGATGTACCAGTAGCAAGGCACGTGGATCCAAAGGCTCTCAAGGCCGGGCCAAGTTTGCTGTGAAGCGAAGACGGCCGAGATGACTGCCCGGTAAGCATGGTGCGCTCCTCCGTTAAAGTGCATGCTCTTCAATCGTTTCGCTTTGCTAATAAGGCCGTACCAACGTGCGGCATATATCAAGTCCGTATGCTCAAGCGACTGATCGTCGGGTATGGACTTCTCGTGTTGCGTCAAGGTGATCGCCGTCACATGCGCCATTGCAGACTCCATCAGCTGGGCCTCACTCGCTGCAAACACTGCGTACGCATCGTCCAGAACACTTCTTGGTATTTCGCAGAAGTCAATCTCGATGCTCCTTGGCGAACGGTTGCCTCCGAGCTTCGCCAGAGCTCTGAAGACGGGCACAGGGTTGTCGAAGACGCTCTCCGTGGAGGTGCCGCCGTACCTTGCTTTGGTCCAGATCATGTTGAATGTCCGCTCCTGCTGAGAAGTACTGTTCTGCTCACAGTTCCGCCGCATCGTGATCCCACCCCAGGCTGTCTCGACGTTGTAGGCCTCTACAGTAAGTGGTGGCCTCATGAAGGCGTATATCTGAGGACTGCCCGCGAATGTGAACTTCTTCAACGCTGGCAACCGTGGCACCATCTCGACCAACGCTGCCTCGAGAGCTCGCTGCTTCAGCAAAGTTTGTTGTTCCGCCTTGCGGCTTTCGTAGAGGACTACAACCCGTTCTTTGAGATGGTCCACCGCCAGGTCTCTGGGATACGTGTCCCAAACACCGTATCTGTCTCTGCGGAGTTCATCGGCCGTGAGCGTCTGGAGACTGGCAACGTAGACCACTTCCTTGATGTGGCGGGCACGAGCTTCATCTGCACAGATATCCCGGAAGCGTTGTATGGACTCCTTGGTCTGCTCGACGAAGATCGTGGACATGCGCTGCTGGACAGCATCGAGTCCTGCTCTGGAGATCCGATCGTTGCCAACAAGCCGCAAGGTATGGATGTCGTCGATAGTAGGAAGATCCTTTGCGATCCGGAGCAGTAGCTCATTCGGAAGTCTCGGGAGGTCGGGGGCGACCTCTTTGGCCGTGGAGGTTGAGTTGGTCATCGTGTTCAGTCGGGTCGAGGCTTCGCTGTACGATCGTAGAGGCGATTGGGTGACGATGGTAGTCGCTCAGGCGCCGAGATATGAAAGCTACAGCGGCGTGCAGAATAGACAATCCTGGATGCACCCAAAGAACTGCAAGGACAATATATATGCCGATGGACACGAGTGACTGCCGGCAGCACTGAATCTGCACGTCGCCAGTGAATGCTTGGTTAGATGTTGCTCGGCGTGGAGTATCATCAGTACACAAGCACACCACGTGAGTCGACGTCTACTGCCATAGTTCCCCAGCTGTGAAGGGTACAGGAGAGATCTTTGGTGCTTGCGACCTAGAATGGGCAGCTGATGCCTATCGAGGTATGAGGTGTATATTTCGACGTTGACGGTTCACACGGTAACACCTACCACTGCCAACCGGTGGACAGTGATCTCTCTCGGAGGCAACTATACGTAGGCCATTTGTGACTTCACCATCAACTTGTAGGAAGATATATTGCCGTTGAGCTAAAAGTATGACTCGGAACTACTTACAGCTACTTACTTAGCATACATGATGATTTCGTGCGCTTCTACGTTCCTGCCAGCGAGCTGGACTTGAGTTTGACCAGCTCTGGCGCTCGTGCCCACCGTCAGCTGTCAGGGCGACAAACCGGGACTCCTCAGTTGGTGATAGTCTGCGTATGATGACCGAGGACATACGGTCCGAAGTCATATTCGTACCAAAATGCCCGGTTCAGCGGCCCATAGCCGTACCTGCCTCGCTCATACTTAGTGAGCTCTGCTCCGGCACTGTGTAGGCCGCTCGGATGTTCGTCCGGAATGATACCGCAGCTGCGCGCGAGTTGCCCAATCTCCGAATTCTGCTCCCTAGCACGGTCTCGCTCGGCAGGCGGCAGATGGCCATAAGGTGTCCCTTCACTCCACGTTGGGCCTGCGTCGGCTTTGTAGAAGACGACGTGCGTCTCGCGCACACTGGCGCTTTGTAGGCGCGGCAGAGAGGCCTTCATGACGTTCAACAGGGCTGCAAACGATGTAGCAGACGGTTCGCTCACAGGGTCATCTTTACCGCTAGCGTATTGGAGCAGTAGGTGCTTCAGCGTCCGATGCCGCAGTAAGAACTCGCCAAGTGCCTGAGCAGAGTAGGCAAAAGGGACATAGGTGACCCAAGGTGGGCGTTCACATCTCCAGTGTGTCACGCCGGTCTTCAGCGCGAGGTCTTCGAGCTCGGGAAAGGTCGTTCGCTCCGTGACGTGCTTTAACAGGGCACGGACTTCAACGCTCTTACCACCAATTGTCAGTCTCCTGATGTGAGTCGCACTCGAAAGAAGGCGATCCCAATGGGGCAAAGTCGTAAGATCCACTTCAAAATCAGCCGGCATCCTGGACAGAATCCCCCAGCGTTGCTCAGCGTTGATGTCAACAGATGTAGTGATTTGCAAGGCAGACTCAACAAGCTGCTGGTTCTGCTTGGCGAATTGCGCCCACTGCGAGCCCAGCACTGTAAGCGGTCCAGAGATGACGAGCTTGATTCTTGGGGTCGGGGACTGCTCAGCTAGAACGGCCATCGACCGCACCAGGGGCTCCATGCTGTCGACATCCGCAGTAACGCCAAAGTGAGCTGCATACAAGAGCTGGTCATGTATACCTTCTTCGCGCGAGAGGCGCTTGAGATCGGCGTGGGCGTACCGCCGCCAGCGACGCAACGTATTGTAAGCCCTTGCTGGCAAGCCGTCTACCACCAGTTCGTGCTCATCATTCTTCATATAGCTGTCAACATGCGGCTGCGCATACAGCGAGATCGTAGAGAGGTTCGGCAGCCGCTTTACGTACTCGCAAAGAGTGGCGCATGGCTCGCCTTGCGCCATCAGCGCAGCTTGCTCGGCTTTCTCTCCGAGATAGGTCGCCAGAACCGCGTCCACGGCCCCGTTGGCGACGTTTTCTCGCTTGACGATTTTGCTGAACCAGTCACACTGGGCCACGTCCGCGGGAGTCGCAGTGCGGATCGTAGCGATAAACTTGACTTCCCTGATCTGACGAGCGTGTGCTGGGCTCCTGCAGACCTCCCGGAAGCGCTCCAAAGACACTTTCGAGTGCTCGATGTACACAGTCGTCATGCGCTTCGCCGTTGCATCGAGTGCCGACTGGGAAAGCCGGGCATTGCCTGCCAGCCGCAGATTCGAGAGGTCGGAGACGTTGGTGACGAGGTCGGCAATGCGATCGAGGAGCTCGTTCGGCAGGTTCAGGATGAGGAATGGCGCGGTATCGCCCGAGAGCGGCGCCTCGGTGGCTGAGCTGGCCATGCTTGACAGGCTTTGGGTCTTGCGGGGATGATGGGTGCCGAAGACGTGGCCTTCCGATCTGGCTCTCGACCCAGAGAACGTGCTGGAGTCGGCGAAGATGGATGGCGGGAGGGCGCCTGAGAGCAGCGGTTCCAGGCAGCCTCCCCGCAACAGTCTCTCTCGAAAGTACAGTTTGGTGGGCGGTCACACGGAGTCTTCTCTTGGTAGTTGCCGTCGGTCTTTTGCGGGCCAATCTCCAAGCGGCAATAGCCTGGATGGGGGTTTGATGAGGATGAGGGTGTGAAGCCTTTCAGGGGCGAGTAGGAAGCTGGCCGAGTGGGGGAACCTTTATAAATACTTCCTTCGCGTGCGCACGCGCATGACAGTCATCATATGCGAAGCCGCACGTGGATGTGACCGACACACGAGACCGCCCCCTTCTCTTCCCTTCTCTTCTCTTCACTACTGCCACTGCAGCTCTCGACCATGGACCAGGGCTGCGCAACAAACCCCCGACGCTAGCCTCTCTATATAGAAGAGCAGTTGTGTGAGCTACCCAGTTGTCGGAAACCTAGCCAGGTACCGAAACGAAGCGAAGCGGATAGCTAGTCCCCCCAAGCCATCGTGGCGAGTTCAATAAGCTTCAGTATAGCAGCTACAGCTGCCGCCCCGACAGAGGCCGTCACTGAGCTGGCCAAGCCAGTCGAGAGCGGGCACACGTGCCTTTCGCGGGCGAATCTCGTGGGAGGGCTGTAGTGCAGATTAGGTTTATACAGCTCGCGGCGGGCTTCATGATGGGTCGAAGAGGTTCTCTGAGCAACGCGGCTCGCAAGGCGTCGTCACGATCCCAGCGTTTTGAGATGCTGCACTTGGAACAACTCGTCAGACGCCCGTTTCCGAGCTGGGGCTGCAAGTTCGGGCATCAAGCCTGTTTCTGGAGTCGTGGATGTTCTTGGTTTGTACAACTACTGAGCAGCGGCACCACCCTCGGCCGCCTGCGCCGTCCCGCTCTCCGAGACATCCTGCGGCGTGGCAGTCCCACTCGAATCCTCCTTCTTCGCCTCCTCGCTCCGCTTCTTGGCCGCAAGCTGCCAGCTGGGTATCTGCGCCCTCCCACCAGCAAGCGTCCGACCGAGTGGTGTACCTGAAGTTGACCGATCGGGAAGCGCCGAAGCAGACGCCAGCTTCTCGCCATCCCCCACCGCTACCGCGCCAGCCCCCCCCACACCATTCGCCTGCGGCGATGGTGCCTGCACAGCCGGCGATGTTGGAGGCGGCGCACCAGCATTCCCATTCACCGCCGGCGCCGAGGGCGTGTACGCCACGCCGGCCGGCCGCAACGGCGGCTGCTGCATCCGATTCCCCACCAGCGTCTTCAGACTCTTCATCTCGCCCGCCAAGTCGCGCAGCCGCGCCTCCGTCCCCTCCTTCTCCTTCTCGATCGCCATGGGGATCTGCTCGCGGATGTCGGCCAGCTCGCGCGCCAGCCGCTTGCTCTCCAGCTCGCGCGCCTCGTTCGCCTCCTTCATGCGGCCGATCACGCTCTCCACTTCGGCGAGGGCGGCGTCGAGGCGTTCGGTGCGGGCTTGTTCGGAGGCTTTGAGGTCGGCGGTGTCGGTGGCGAGCTGGTCGAGGAGGGCGAAGGCTTTGTCGAAGGATTGGTCGATGGAGGCTTTGTCCTGCTCGAGCTGGGGCGCTGTGGGGGGCGAGATGAGGGGGCTGATGTAGCGGCGGGCGGTCCAGTACATGCCGTAGCCCACTCCGCCGACGACTGTTGCCATGATGAACCAGTCGCGCCAGTCTCGTCGGGGTATTTCGGGCGGCGGCTGGTTCCAGTAGGGTGGGGCTTGTTGGGAGGCATATTGCTGGGGTGGCGGTTGTCGGTACTGCTGCTGCTGTTGGAAGTTGGCGGGTGGTAGTTGTGAGGTCTGGGGGGTGGAGGATTGGCCGACACGGGCTAGGGAGACGTCGATCTCTTCTTGCGTGAGGTTCTTGGAGCGGAGGAAGGCGGTGCGCTGGTCGATGGGCGCGGCAGCGACGGAGGGGTCTTGGAGGACTGCGAGGGGGTTAGGTGAAGGTTCGAGGGCGATATGCTTGTATGGATGCGTACAGCTCACGGCTCCCTCGATCAGATCCTCGCGCACCATCTCGTTGAAGGAAGGATCGATGTGTTGCGGCTGTAGATGCCGCGTTATCCGCTCGCTGGGCTTCTTGCACACGCAATAGCTGTAGAGAGCGTGAGTATCGTAGCCTTCACAGGCGTTCGAGATGGCGCAGCTTCACCTCATCGTCGGGCCTCGGCTTCCCAGCTCGCCTAACTTGCCTGCCGGATCGCACGCACGTGCTTGTGGAGAAGCCGAGCCGAAGCTGGGAGCCGCAGCCGCAGCAGCTAGCAACGCCTTGGCAGTGGCATGTTTACTTGCATATGTTTACTTGCATAAACGCTGTCGCGACGCGGATGATGGACCATTGATCGCATCGTGTCAGAGAGTCTTTGCGCAATTCCACGATCCTGCACATACTGGACTGCTGCTTGTTGAAGATAGACAGAGCGATACAGAAGAGAAGGGCATCGCGCGCCCAGCATGTCGCAAGAAACGGGCCTCTTCTCAGTGCGACGGCCACGCGAGGTCAGTCGCATACCATCTGCTTGGGCGCATCAGCGGCGCATACTGACCGAAATGCTATAGACCCTCGGCGCCGTCTCCCACAATGTCTCGGCCATCCCCATGCCCGCCTCCGCCATGAAGCGATCCACCTCCCAGTCCAACCTCCAAGCACCGCACACCACCAACCACGTGCGCACCACATCCGGCTCACGCATGTCTCTCGCGCCCAACCGACCCGCACAACCCGTCTTCCAGCGCTCTTCATCAGGCGGCAACCTGGCCGATGCGGGCTTCTCCACCGTCCAAAGACCGAGCACAGCAAACTTCCTGAACAGCACGGGCGGGAGGAGGAGTTATGCGCCGGTATCGAGCACACCTGCCAACCCCATACAACTACAAGACAGCACGCAACGACGAAGTAGCGTCTACAGCGCGCGACCATCGACTGGCTTCGGCCCCGCAGGCCACCAGTCCTTCTTCGCTACCGCACCGCCTCAGAATGGCCTACCCGCCGATCCGCGCCGGCTCAAAGACAGCACCACTCGCGGCCAGATGGGCCAGGAGCTTATGGAGTTCCTGACGCAGCGCAACTTCGAGATGGAGATGAAGCACTCGCTCACGCACAAGACTATGACCAGCCCGACGCAGAAGGACTTTGACCTGATGTTCAAGTTTCTCTACCACTGTGTAGACCCATCCTACCGCTTTCAGGGCAAGATAGATGCCGAAGTGCCACCTTTACTGAAACAGCTGCGATATCCGTTCGAGAAGAACATCAGCAAGTCGCAGCTGGCGGCAGTTGGCGGCAACAATTGGAGCACGTTCCTGGGCTTGCTGCACTGGATGATGAACTTGGCCAAGATGATGGAGCAGTACAGCACTGGCGTCTTCGACTCTGCATGCGAAGAGGCTGGCTACGACGTCTCCGCCGATCGCATCACCTTTGAGTTCTTGTCAGGCGCGTACAAAGAGTGGCTGTTGATCGAAGATGACGATGACGACGAAGCCGAAGCGCAGCGCAAGATACAGCCGCATGTCGACGCGATGGCCGCCAAGTTCGAGCAAGCCAACCAAGCGAATCTGCAGCAAGTCAGGATGCTGGAGGCGGAGAGTAAAGCATTGCAAGAGCAGATCGACGAGCTGTCGAAGAGCGCGCCGAAGTTGGCGAAGCTGGACGAAACGATCAAGGTGCTGGAAGAGGACCGCGTCAAGTTCGAGAACTACAACGCCAGCATGGACGCCAAGGTGGACAAGTACCTGCACCGCGCCGACCTCCTGCAGCAGGAGATCGAGAAGTGCGAGCAAGAGCTGCACGAGGCGGAGGACGAGCGCGACGAGCTGCAGCAAAAGGTGGACGACCAAGGCCTGGGCGTGCAGGATATCGACCGCATGAACAACGAGCGGGAGCGCCTGCAGAAGGGCGTCGAGGCGACGTCGCTGCGGCTGGAGGAGTCGAAGGACCGGGCGAGCGCGAAGGAGGCCGAGACGGGCGCGAAGCTGGACGCGCTGGAGTCGATCGTCGAGCGGTACAACCGGCTGGGCTACCAGATCGGCGTCATCCCCGCCACCGCCCACAACGCCGGCGGCCAGGCCTTCGAGCTCCAGCTCACCGTCAACGCCGGGCCCAACTTCTCCGCCTCCCAGCAGCTCGGCGCCTCGAGCCAAGCCATGCTGGAAAGCGAACGCCTCCTCGCCGACCCCACGACCGGCTACCAGCCCCGCGACATCCTAGCCCTCGACCTGCGCGCCGCCAAGCAAGCGCTGCAGGACCTGCGCAAGGCCATCTCCGAGCGCCGCAACGCGGCGCTGGAGGAGGACATGGGCAAGCAGGACATGCTGGAGAAGAGTAAAGAGGCGCTCGAGGACAAGCACGGCGAGCTCGAGACGCTGGGCCATCGGCGGCGCGCGGCCGAGGAGGAGTTGGAGCAGACGCGGGAGATTGTGGGCGCGCAGCACATGGCCAGCGAGGCGCAGATTGAGCGCATGGAGAAGGAGCTGGGCAAGATGCGGGCTGGGTTGACGGAGAGCGTGCAGTTGCTGGAGCAGCGGGAGATGGGCGTTTCGTTTGAGTGAGTTTCACCGCCCCTACCTACCCTGCGACGACTCAAAGTCTTTGCGACGTGGTGTGCGCGTTTGCTTTACTGACGAGGTCTTTGCGCTTTCTTAGGTACGACCAGCTGACCACGCGCTCCGCGGCGCTGCGCGAGGAGCTGCACACGGAGCTGGAGCGCATGCTGAATGAGATTATCCGGTTCAAGATCCACGTGCAGTCGTCGCTGGAGGGGTACGAGGAGTTTGTGGCGCAGGAGGTGGAGCGGGAGTTTGAGGGGGAGGAGGAGGAGGCGCCGGTGGATGCTGGGTCTGGTGCTGCTGCTGCTGCTGTGGCGGAGGAGGAGGAGGAGGAGGGGGATGGGCGGTTGGATGACAGTGCTGCGGAGATTGAGGAGCAGGAGTATGATGATGATGATGATGGCATGGAGGTTGATGAGTGAGTCATGATGGTTATGAAAGGAGGGCTGGGCTGGGCTGGGCTGGGCTGCTTGGCGTTTTTGGGGAGGGTGAGATTTGGATGATGATACCTCATTGCGCGTGTTTCGCGCCTTTCTCGTACGCCTGGGGCTTGTGGCGTAATGCCTTCCGCAAGCTTGCGCGCGCGCTATTGCATGGCGGGACGGCGATCAATTGTGTTCAAGTCGTTCCTAGACCAATATGTACTCCTCATGCGAGCTTTTCACCTGTCAAGCTCCCTTGTCCGGCGCATTGCGATTGTGGCGAGTGGCCAATTTTTTTTTGGTTGAAGATGAACTACCCTTTCTCCATCATCATGACTACAACGCTCGAAAACGCCGGGGTTTGCCAGCTGGCGGCTGGTTGCTAGCGTCAAGGCAAGCCAGCGGATTTATCTCGAGCCCATGGCTACCGTGTCTCCGTTCCTCGCGCTCGTGGAGCTCTGGTGTTCAGCGGCGCGCGGTCCTTCTCCTTCTGCCAACGGCGACATAGTTGGAGCATTAAGAAGGAGGACGCAGCCAGTCTTCGAGCGACACTCGGTGCCGCGCAGGTAGCAGCAGCTTTGCTTTAGGCAAGTCACGCTGGCGGACCTGGGGCTGGCCATCTGGCGCGCGCGGATCGAGCTGCTTCGACGACGCCGACTGCCGCCGCAGTAAGCGTGCGCTCGATTGTGAGCACCACCTCGCAGTGCACAGGTTGCGCGGGCGGGGGCGGCGGCCCCGGATGCGGGATCGAAGCACGGCGGTGTGGCGAAGCGGCCGGCCTCATCGGCTGGATAAGCAGCGGACTCGCGTTTGCGAAGCGCGAAGGGGAGGCGGTGGCGGAGATCGCGCAAGCGCACGCCTCCGGGGCATCGGATGTGGAGTTCGGTTTTGCGGGTCGGCGCCGCCGCTGGGAGAAAGTGGAGTGGACAGTGACCTCTTTGCACGGCGGTTGGGTTAGGAAGTGTCGGGAGCCATGGGCCCGCTGCCGGGTAGCGCAGCAGTTTGCTGATGTTGAAGTGCCCGCTTCCGTCAGGGTGTAGAAGGGGACGTCGTGCTTGTGGCAGGCGGCTAGTAGTGGGTTCCAGGTCACGATGGAGTAGGTGCTATTGGGTGCGCAGCCAGTGTTCGGCGCTGTGCGTGATGTGTGCGTGCCACTCTCGCGGGCCAGATGAGGTCGGGCGCCATTGGAGGTAGGCGTCGGCTGGGCTTGGGGTTGAACCACCACCCTACTTGCTTGCGGATGAGTCGATCGGCCTCGGACTTGAAGCGTCGGCTTACTCGTCGTAAGGGCGGAAGGTCGAGGATGGGTAGGTATTTGAAGACCTCTCCGAGCAGCTCGGGTAGATTCAGGACTTTTGTGCTCGCAGAGGTTCGCATCATCCGCTTGCCGTCATGATGAAAAGATATGGTGTTATTTTTCTCTTGTTCTTCGCAGTGTTGAAGGAGATGGCAAGGGAAGAAAAGAAAGAATACCTATTCTTTCTCGCAGGCGACGCTCATGTTGCAGCTGCAGGTTCAGTAGGCTCCAAGACAGTGGTTCCTCGAGCGGTAGGTTTGTAGCTAACGGACTCATGGGAACGGTACATCCACCATGGACCCGGCATGCCGGCACCAAGACCATGGCCGCTGTACACTTCTCCAGAGGGCACATGAGCGATTTAGCTACTATGTTCCCAACCGGTAGGCTATGGTGACATGTCTTTGGAGGGAATCAGGTCGAGCTTTGCCAAAAGAACGACGACCTTCTCCACCAGCCCGGCTACCTCTGAGATATCATATTCGCCTCTAGGCCCTTCGAAATTGTTGGTCCGTTGGACTAACCTATGTTTTCGCCAGCCATAAATTTGTTGCCTTCGCTCGCTGCTCCGGGTATGTGCATGGCGCTTCGCCGTCTAGGTGGTATAGCGCCTTCGACGGCAATCGCGGGTTATACGTGTATTGACCGATTAGACTCCAGTCATACAGAGGGCGAAACATGATTGCTGCAAGACGGTGTTTTGGCGGTGGGAAAAAGAGAGGCATGGACCGTGGGCTGGGGCCGTTGGGCATCGTTTCGTTTTTGCCTTGGCATCTGACGTTGAAGGTTGCAGTAGAAATTGTGTGGCGGTGCCTGAGCGCAAGAGCTTGCGCTGCCACGTACCCCCTTAGCATCTCCATGGTATAGACGACATCAACAGACAGGTCTGAATAACCCTGACCATCAAACCGCTGTATGGATGATGCCTCTGTTCCCAGAACACCAGAAGGAGCAGGACGAAAACCTGCTGACCGCCAACCTTGCCCACTTCCCGGATGTCGGGACCTGAGCTAGCAAACAGTTCGCGGAGTCGTGCACGTTCGTCACATATAGCAAGACCTCCCGCCAAAAGGTTGATCCTCTGTGAAGATGGCAAGTAGTGGACACATGATATCGCCCATCGCAGGCCTGTGGCTAATGCATCGCAGGCACCTGGCTAGACTCGGACAGCGGCTCCCTCAAGGGAGCCCTTGCCATACCGAGCAACATCACGAGACTTTCACGCGCGATCAGATCTCAGTCCTCCGATGGCATACCGCAAGTTGTCTACTACCACTTCGGAGTCGGTGCTGGCGGCGGCCTTTTCGACAGGCTTCTGGGCGGCGCGACTGGTGGCGGGCTCGCGGAAATCGTTCGTGAAGGCTACCAGTTCATATCTACCAACTGGATCCGCGGAGACGAGATCTTCATCTTCGGCTTCTCACGCGGTGCATACACTGCAAGGGCTATTGCCGGCTTGATCGGAGAGGTGGGAGTTTTGACTCGGGAAGGACTACCATTTCTTCCCGAGATTTTCAGGGACGTGCAGCACCAGCATGATCCCAACTACACGCCGAAGCATCCCGACATTCCTTTCCGGGACAAGCCAAGCTTTTCAGATCCGGCGTATAGACAAGAGCTGCAGCGGCGGCGGTTGACTAGCTTGACTGTTCCCATCAAAGTTGTGGGTGTCTTCGACACGGTGGGCGCCCTCGGCACGCCCAAGATCGGATGGCTGGAGAGGGTCGGCTTACAGTCCAGCGCTATGAAAGAGATGACCTTCTACGACACGTCTTTGAGCAACTGTATCGAGTTCGCGTTCCAGGCTCTGGCTCTAGATGAGCGCCGGTATGCTTTTCAACCGACCCTCTGGGAGAAATTCCCGGACAACGACACCGTCCTGCGCCAGGTCTGGTTTCCTGGAGCGCATTCAAACATCGGAGGAGGTTACGACGATCAGCAGATAGCTACCATTACCCTTGCTTGGATGATGGCGCAGTGCCAGCCGTTTCTGGACTTCGACATCGACTATCTGCTGGACCAGTGGGAGGACGCCGAAGAGTTCTACGAGAAGCAGCATGAGAAGGGGAAGCAATGGTCTTTCGGCAAGATATTGGACGGGATGGCAGGCATCTATGCACTGGGTGGCATGAAAGTGCGATCTCCTGGAAGATACTGCGCTGTCGATCCTACAAATGGCAAGGAGACTCACGATCCGCTAGAGGATACTCATGAGTACATCCATCCATGTGTTCGAGCCAGGGTGAAGCTTGGCGGCCCAGGCATCAACGACCGTGGACGGTATGAACCGAAGGCTCTCCGTGACTGGAAGCTCATGATCGAGGCCAGAGATGACGGCGGCAAGTGGCCGGATGTCTTCTGGAGATCGCGCTTGCGGCCCGAGGAGGGGTTCGTAAAGATATTGCCTGAGGCGCCGCTCAAGGCACTTGAGACTGAGCTGCTTCAATATGATCCAGAGACGCGCGACTACGTCCTACGGCCGTCTGGCGTACGTCAGCGGAGAAGCACGAGGGATAAAAGCCGGCGCCGCGAAGACGAATGACATACCGTACCGGTCCTCCCGAGGAGCCTGTGCCTCATCATGTGGTCGACAATATGCTACTCCATGCCGCTACCCACGACCTCATGGCTCCCTCTGGCACCAGACTCATCGTCGACTGTGTTTTGGACTAGCTCTACGCACGTCAGCCAAGGACGTGGCAGCTTTGTTTATCTCTCACTTGGCCTTCGGCTTCCGGATAATCACATTGCCACCCTCTTGCAGCTGCCAGCCAACACCTCCCTTGACAAGATCAGGCCAAACCGTGTCGCCTGTGCGCTCAACGAACGCTCTGTCGGCATTCATATAGCCACGACCGAGACACTTCAGAGCGTGCAGTCGCATACGCTCGACCGCGAACTCCATGATGGCGCGTTGATACCCATCTACAGCTCGCTTCGTCCGCCAGAAGCGAACCCAGTCGTCGTGTACGAGGGCCATGATGACGGTGTTGACCCTCCTGTCCCTCTGTTTGAAGGCAAGCTTCACCGCAAAAGCGTCCATTAGCTCGTATTGGCGGCACGCCAGGTCCAGGATGTGGTACCCGGCAAACTCTTGGAGCTCGGGTGGTGAAAGCGGTGTCTGGCGGTGTATCTCATAGAGCAGATATAGAAGTGCTGGCTGGTATGACTCCCAGTGGCCCGTCAGTATGCTGGCATGGATGATGAACATGTACGCTCGCTGGGCGAAGTTGTCCCGGCGGCGAGAGCCAAGGACGCCTTCGCGGAGCTTGCGCATGGCTATGAGAATGTTGGGCATGTCGTTCGGCCTGGGGGTAGATGACACCTGGCGTGGTAGTCCTGGCCTGTCGTGCTCACTCGCGCGCGTCGTGTTTGGTGGTGAGCTCGCCTTGACAGACAATGCAGAAAAGGCCTTCTCGAGCTCTTCCCCGCCGCCTGATGAGGCGCAGAACTTCATGTAGCGCTCCACAATCTTGGTGTAGTAGTCTTCTTGGGTCTTGTGATCGTGCAGTCTCCCGTATGGTCAGTCGAGATCCATGAGTTAGATGTCCGGGATGAATACCTCGTCTCGCCTTTCGATGGCAGTCCATAAACATCCAAAGGGTCAATGGTGACAGGCTTCAGCCGGCTCCACGCGCCAGATGGGCCTCGTCGCGGCTGTGGCCGAGCTGCGGCTGCCATGCCTTGTGAACGCTGGCCTGAGTCTTTGTTGGGTTGGTTTCGGGACATTGTCAGATGTTGTTGGATACAGGCAATGCTAAAGTCGGGCGCCGTACTTCATTGAGCCAACGACCACTGTGCGGGTCGAGTAACCTTGCCAGGTATCGAGTCGATCAACATGAGAAGCGTGGGAGTGACGAAGGTGAGGTCGGTGAATTCACGAATTTCGCCGACGCGGAAGGCACAACAACTCAACACACCTTCTCATCGTATTCATGAACAAACTCACGCCCGTATTTGTTTTCAGTAAGTAGCACTGGCTCCGGATACAGACCTAACTGCTCCTGCGACTTGCCAAACCCGCGCGGTCCAGAACATTCTCGTACTACACGAGAGCATTGCTGGATTACAATGGAGGACAGCAAAGACGGCTCAGCAGAGTCGACCGCCAGTGAGCTGGCTGGGAAGACGGAGCAGGCCACAAAAGAGGCTCTAACCGTCTTATGGAACGATCTGCCGACATGGTCGCAAGACAATCACTACATACAGCGCGGTTACCGACCGCAATCCAACTCGTACAGCAAATCGGTGGCGAGCATTGGCTACCTTCACAATGAAACCGTCAACATCTGGACGCATTTGGTCGGTGCTACTCTGGCTGCGATTGCGGGAATCATCCTGCACTCATACATCAAGCCACGCTTCGAAATGGCGACACGCGAGGACGTAACGGCCTTCTCTTGCTACTTCCTGGGCGCGGTCACATGTCTCGGAATGTCCGCGACATACCATACCATCTGCAACCACTCGGAGGC
Source organism: Oleoguttula mirabilis (assembly GCA_035135055.1). Taxonomy (NCBI): domain Eukaryota; kingdom Fungi; phylum Ascomycota; class Dothideomycetes; order Mycosphaerellales; family Teratosphaeriaceae; genus Oleoguttula; species Oleoguttula mirabilis. The sequence continues at coordinate 57,834 of JAVFHQ010000044.1, read as the reverse complement.
CGTGGCCAGATTTGGCAACCGACTAGACTACGTCGGTATCATCTTCCTTATCTGGGGCAGCTTTGTGCCGTCGATATATTACGGCTTCAGCGCCGAGCCGGACCTGATCCGGCTTTACTGGACAATGGTCGGTCTATGATGAGGTGGCCGGAATGTAGGTATCAAGCTGATCATGACCAGATCACCACCATCGCTGCCGGCACGCTTGCTGTGGTAATGTTGCCAAAGTTCAGATCGGCGGAGTGGCGACCATTTCGGGCCTTCATGTTCGTCGCAATGGGCCTCAGTGCCGTCGTGCCTGTCATCCATGGAGTGCAGAAGTATGGTGTCGCACAGCTCGAGAAGCAAATGGGCCTATGGTGGGTTGTTGGTCAGGGTGTGCTGTACATCGTGGGCGCTGCTGTTTACGCGGTGAGTGAACCCTCCCTATGTGGTATGAAGACGTATAGCTGACGTTGCCTTGTTAGGCGCGAGTGCCAGAGCGATTGAGACCAGGCCGGTTTGACATTTGGGGCAGCTCCCATCAAATCTTCCACGTGCTGGTCGTGCTCGCGGCGGCCGCGCATTTCGTCGGCTTGCTCAAAGCTTTCGACTATGAACACACGTACCGGACTAGCCTGCTGTCGGCATATAGCAGCGCGAGGAAGTTCGGCGGTCCTTGATGAGAACGTGGCGAGGGCTGATTGCGGACGTACGTGGCCGACAGGGCTGATCTCGACTCCCAAGGCTTCAAGCCTCTATATCCCAATACCACAGGAAAGGACACCAAGACTTGCGGCCTTGCAGGCTCTTGCAGCCGTGGATATTCGGAAGCCCGGCCGTGCTAATATGGACCGTGGATAAAACATAAAGCAAAGTATGTACCTGTAGCACAACTTGCCAGGTTACGGAACGTCGAAGCGCCGCGGGCCCGCGCGATTGCCGCTAATCTGCACGCTCCGAAGTATCACCCCGGTAGCCAGTTTTAAGATCGGAGCGACATTCTAGATCCGAGTGCTGAATTGCTTCAATATTTGATTAGAATTGGGGCACTCCGATCTCGTATGCCGCTCCGATCTCAACCGGCCACCCGGGTGGTATGACCCAGGCCCTATCCAGATCGTAACTACGGCGGCCGATGTTGCGCTCACGTGATATTTGCTGGCGTATAAGTGAGTACGATCCGTGTATTCTACTCTCGGATGAGCGCCGGATCTCAAGGGCTCGGCTTATGCTCGATAAGTAAAGTTAGTCGATAACGTGCCGCAGCACGAGCATGTTATTAGTGCCGGGGCGGTGCGGCGGTGCCACCGTGGGCACTGATGCAGCAACGATGAGTCCCAACAGATAGTCAACTTACTCTGCCCCCTCGAACCGTGAACGCTCGAACAGTGCACTGTACACGTACGACATTGGTCATGATACCGTTTGTAGCTGAGCTTGTCCGAGATAGCCCAAAGCGTATGACTCTATATGAGATGAAGCCAGCGTATAATGGAACTCTACATCTGATAAAGCTCCGGACGTTTCTGAGCATCGTGAACCCTTCATAGTCTCCACCGCACAAAGCGTGCGGAGTGCATGCAGGAAGGACTCTTGAGTCTCCGTCTTCTCGCTTTGATTATGCAGCTTCAGGCATACCTGGTCGGAAAGTCTGACGTGACCACTCCTTCATCTAGGTAGCAGATGGAGCCTAATGGACGCACGCCACTGCCGGAATCCTTAGCAGTCTTACAGGCTTGCAGGACCAATGCAGCCTATGCAGGTGTTGAGAGTGTCTGGTCCTGCCGTCCTGGCGAAATGGATGAGGGCATAACGTAGATCGGCCGCGCGTAACAGAGATTCCGACTTCCGTAGATCTCAGCCATGCGGACCATGCCAGCTTTATTAAGGTACGACAATAATGACTGCACACATGGTCATGATCTTCGTGGCAGTAGATGACGCTGTGCGTGGTATTGCGAATATAAATGCTCGATGAGATTGTCGGCGACGGAGAACCTGAGGGTGAAATGCCAGACGTATAAAGCGTTTTATATGTCACAGCCTGTTCAAAATTAAAAAGAAGGCTCAAAGCTGCCGGGCATGTCAGAAAAGTTAATTACCGCGTGCTTAAATTAGACTCACGCTCGAGAGGCCAAGCTGGCCAACTCTGAAACAAGCCGACCGCTATCAGTTGTTCGGGTCTCCCACCCACCAATCCGATATGAGGTCCACCGTGGGTAGCTTCTCGTTCGTGCTTAGCCGGGCGTGCTTTGCGTTGTTTCTTATGTGCGCGACCCTTCTTGTGAGTTGTGAGTTGTGACCTTGCAGGACCGCAGCAGAGTAGGTATTGCGTGTACATACTAGCAACCGAGTCGACGCTGCTTCTCATACCGGACCCCTGGACTCGACGCTGACGCCTCCTCAGAGCCCCCAGGTCTCAAGAGGCGCGGGAGTCTCCCTTTGATACCAGACGCAACTGCTAGTGGTCTTGGAATTGGCACGGGCGAGTCCCTGAGCATGGCACGATAGTCAGAAGAGCAGGAAGTACACATTGCGAGCGTAGCGGGAGACTGGGCAGGCTCAATCACTGTTATTGTCGCTGTCGCTGTCGGATCTAGGACATGGCGGCAGTCGCGAGGGAGAGGATTAACGGATACACCATCCGGCATGGTCACGGCTTCGAGCGTGCGAGGGCGGAGGATGTCCCGGACAGCAGGGATATCTCACCCATGCCTCGCAATTCTGATATGCCCCGGAGCGCCTCGTATACCTTTCTGGGCGAGGCCAAAGAGCACACGCCGTATAATCACCCATCCATCGTTACCATCAAAGGATCATTCTGCGAGCAAGATCTCATCGCATCCGCAGACGACCTAGCCGACGTTTCGCCGCCCGACTCGTCGGGATGGACAACGCCAGACGAGGTGGCGGAGCCCAAGGTGCCTGCGGACCAGGCTCGTGACCTCATCGCAGAGCTGCAGAAGAGCCCGAAAATTACTATTCAGCGTTTCACACAGGCGACAGAGGATGAAAGGACAAGCATTGACTCCTCCATGCGGCGAGGAAGCACCGGCAACACGAGCCTGGAATCGGACAGGACCGCATCAACCCTTGCGACTACGCCCGGATCTGTAACGCCGCGGCCTCGTCCATCCACGCAAACCTCATTCTCTAAACGTCTGAATCGCAGATCGTGGTACGGCTCGTCGCCTCCATCTACTACGTCGTCACGCTCGCCATCACCGCCCAAGAAGGAGACTATCCTCGGGCCTCATGAGGTTGGCCAGGATGCCGCACCCGCGCCATCTCCTGTGGGAGCTTTGTTACGTAGGAAGTCGCTGGTGCGGAGGATGACTTCCAAGTCTGCCAAGGAGGCCAAATCAGCAGAAAAGGGCAGTGCCAGCTCGCCGGAAGACGAGGATGGGCCTGGTGAGCGGCCGAGTGTCACACGCAGGTCCACGCTGCTCAGGAAGAAGTCGAGACCGGTCAGTCAGCTTTTCAAGGGTGCCAAAGACGAGAATGCTCCGCCTGTCCCTCCGATGCCAAGGATGCCTTCTTTTCCCAAGTCCTTTTCAACGGACAGATTGCCGAGCTTCAGATCACAAACACCGCAGCCGGACCGCGCAGCGCCCATGCCGAGGCTTCTCTCTTCGGATCGCGCGCCGAGTGCTGGCATGTCGATTCCCATCAGGAAGAAGGACGAGTTGTGGACTGTTTTTCGCGGCCTTGACGGAGACTACGCGAAGTTCGCGTCGAAGTCTGTGGCTTTCAAAGCCAACGTTGTGCGCGCCACTCTCCTGCCGTTCTTACGGATGTATGCTACGCATGCGTCGAACAGGACTTTACGACCTGAGGATCTTGATCGAAGAGGGAATATCTTGAACAAGTGGTGGACAGGACTCATAGAGATGCTCCATGGCCGCAACAACGCATCAATCTCCGGCACGGACAGACCTGTCATTCTGGATGGTATTGCCGGCATCATGGAAAGGTCTGAATGGCGACTCGCGCCATCACCTTTCTGCCCGCTTAACCAGCGTGCGAAGGGTATGAACACGCCTCGAAATCGATCCAACACCTCGCTCAGCTCCGGCGCCTCTGAATTCTTGACGGATTCTGTACACCACAATATCCGCAACATTTTCATCCAGAACTTGAGCGCGCAGATGGCATTTGTTGTGGACAAGATGTCTCTGCGCAACGCGTCCGCAAGTCTGGTGACGTTCTGTGGCAAAGCATGTGCCTACGCATTCATGTTCGTGCCTGGAATGGCTGATGTGCTCGTGCGATTGTGGGACCTGCAAATTGACCCGCTGCGGAGAGTACTCGACGAAAATGGAATCGGCAAGTTCGACAACCTCAGTGATACAGCGACCGGTGTGATTGCCAGCTTCCCGCCAGCTTTGCAACAGCTTGGCTTTTTCTCGCTGATGAAGTACATGCGGAAGCTGAGAACGCCTCCTCCTCTACCGCTTGGGACTGCGAACATTCAGTGGTGGGGCCACTGGCTGGAGCGGTGGAGCGGCCGCGATAGCGATCTCTTCTACGTTTTCGTGAAGCATTTCCATATTTTGGTGACTGACTTCCTGCAACCGGACGTTTCCAAGAAAGACCGCATGTGTGCGCCAGGCATGCTACTCGTGCATGCGCAGATTCTCCACAACCTTGATGCCACCATACACAGAGACACCGCCCGCAGCCAACCGGATCCAACGGCCGTCGGATCCTCCCCGACGTTTGACGATGTACTGAGCGATCCAGATGCTGTCGCTACCGCCCTACCGCTACCACCAACTAATGCTATACGAATAATGGCCGAGAACCGGCTGATAATGTTAATACGAGACTTCCTGTCCGAACGCACCTCGGATCACCCAATCGCGCGGCAGCTGTTTGCAGAGTCGTTCAATGATTTGCTCCAAACGGCTGCCAAAGGCACATCGACCTTTGACCACGCCGCTTGCTACACGCTTCTGGACTTCCTGGAAGAAGCACTGACCATTCTTGTTCGCTTTGAGCACATCAAAGAGGGCGAGGGCACATTGATCAACTCCGAGTTCTGGCAGACCGTGTGCAAGAAGATGATCAGCAGTCAGAATACGATGACTGAGATCAGGCTGTATGCCTTCCTGTACACGATCTGGAATACGGTGGTGTGTGACCTGGGCCGAAAGTCCGACCTCTGCATTGGACTGTTGCTAGACCCGGAGATCTTCGAGAGCAGATTCAACCACTGGTGTCCAATGGTCCGGTCGTACTACATGCGCTTGCTGTGCTGGAGAGTCGGTAGGTTCGATGGCGAGGCCAAAAGTGGCGACGTAATGATCTTGGAAACGATGCTGCAGCGCCTGCAGTCAGTCTGGGCGAACTATCTGTATCTGCGTGAGCAGGCGGAGAAGAAGAGAAGTCTACCACCTCCGACCAACCCATGTCATCCCGCACCCGGGCGTAGACTCCTCATCATCCGTACAGACACGCAGGTGGCACCCGGCAACTCCTTCCTATCGTTCGATGGACTTGGACCGAGAGAGACGAACTCGAACCAGGCACAGCTGCAGGCAAAGCGGTTTTCGACACTTTCAAATCTTGTCGAGATGGACACCCGGCTTGAAACTTCGCACTCTTCTTCCGACTCCGAGCTCGTGGGTCCGCGTGAGAAAGGAATAGGTGGCTTCTTCCGCAAGATGATGGGCTCGTCTAAGAACCGGTCCAAGTCCCAAGGTCCGGCACCTCGGCCGAATACAACGCAGCAAGTCCGGCCTCCTGCTGCGGATGACCCACAACCCGCTACCACGCTCACGCGCTCCGCGACCGAAGACCTGCAGATGGCCTCACAACATCGGTCGTCGGTAGTTGATCTGTCCATCCCTAGGACACCAGGTACACCAGCGGCCCAGCACCGCAATTTCACTTTCAAGTTCAGCCTGGAGTATCATCCGAACCACAAGCATGTGCCTGGGCCTCTGCGTCTGCTGCCGCCGAGATTGCCGATGGCGGCGCAGATATTCCTGCAGGCGCAGTCGCACAAAGCGAACCCAGCGAGCGAAAGGACGGGTCCGGTCGAGCCGAAAGGGGCAAGTGTAGCGCACGCAAGGTACTGCGGCCGTGCGCTGGCGGAGTGGATGGTCGTGGTGGGCGAATGCCAGAGCTTCTTCGAGCGAAGGAGGAATGAGGGTGTGCCGGGTAACAAGCTAGTTGAGACGCCTACGCTGGGTGTTGAGGTGTTCAGACGGCCGTCTTAGAAAGGCGACCTGGCGCCTTGGCGACGAGGGGGGTGGAGTAATGTGCATGTGCTTTGTACAGTATGCGGGCGATGGCCGGCATGTGGATGGATCTGTTGATACCGCTTTTGAGCGTGCATGGCGTTGGTGGAGCGAGCCGCCGGAGGCTCTGGGACTTTGACTTTCTTGCATAGGGCGCCGGCACGGGTACATAGAAGCATCGTATAGGTACATGCTTGGGTAAATGGGCGGGATCGGCCACGCGTCACGCGCATCGCCGCTGGTGATGTAGTCAATTATACAGTTACGCAACATATGAGGCGTCCAGGTCGAGTTTGTGATGTGTAGGGGTGGAAGCAGTCGCCAAGCCCGAAACAATGTTGATGTCCAATATGTGTCCGCCTTTCATGGTCGTTTGGGTAGCTAGAGTACTGCAGGGAAGCTCGAGACCAGTAACGATAGCCTGGATTCGGGAGAGACTTACGCTATTATTTCATCTCGGCAATGGCTAGATTATGCAAACTGACAGGCTATGCAGCTGTTCGAGACCTATTTCAACTTCGAGAAACTTCCGGCCACGAGCCTTGCTGCCCAGCAATACAGGCCGACGGGCACAGGAAGCGCTCCAGCAAAGAAGGCGTATAAACGGACATAATGAGAGCGCGTGCCTACCGAGACCTGGGAGTCAGGCTACTTACTCGGCCGAGGAGATGGTCCACGATGCTGCCATTGCGAGGTTTATGCTTCTCAGTGTGTTTCATGGAAGACAGGCTCAAGCAGCTCGACACAAATAGGATCGGGAAGAAGGCACGCAGGACCGCACCTGCCTCCGGCATGAACGACGGACCCTCACTGCAGATTCGGTTCGACTCCGCAACTCCTTCGCGTAATTGACATCCGCCTCGATGGCTTTGCGAAGCATTAATAGCACCCGACGACGCGGGACTTGCAGCTCAGCTCGACACAACGCACCGCCAGGACCGCACAAGTTGCTTGACAGGGACATCGACGCAAACACGCCGACGCCCATCAAACCACACCCAGCAAAACGATTGGGGATCAGCAAATAAGCTCGTAGAATTCACCGCGGCTGGTCTCAAACTTGGGTGCGGCGACGCATATTACGGAGCCTGCTTCTTCGATTGTGCCACAACCTCACTCTCTGCCGTCGCCGACGATCTGCCTCTGCAGAGGTGTAAGACCGTCTAGGGCTATCTCATCTGGTGGGCGTTGATGTTTGCCCGTAGATAGAGTTTTGTCGACAGAATCGCCACACTGAAAGGGGATCAATAGCTACTATCGCCGCATGTAGGCGCATAAGATACTCAACATTCGGAGAAATCCTTCACGAGTGGCGAGCCTGAGGTAGGAAGAGTAGTCCTGGCGAAAATGTGCCTACTTGATCATAGAGACCGTACTCTTATGTACATCTCCACGCATTGGACACTACATGCTCTTTTATGCGGCGATACAAGCCGTACTGTGATAGGCCCGCCCGTGGTCTGGACATCATGTCGTTCAGATGTCGATCTTCAAGACTCTTAGGTTGAGATTGGATCAGTCCTTCGCTTAGGGTCTTGCATGGCTGCTGGCAGCGTAGTCGGTGGTTCTGCGGCTAGGCAGATTTCATTCACTCACTCACGGCGCTCATGTCGAGTACCGACGCCCCCGATTCAAGGTCCCGACGCCATACGATCATCGTCTATTGACGCCGACAAGTTCCTGATAAGGACATTGTACGGTATGCCTTACCATGTTTGGTATGCGCGCTCGTGTATTATTGAACCTTGGCGCCACTGTTGGGCTTCAAAGCGCCTGCTGTCGCCATTGGCCGGCCGCGGTAGAGTCGTTGAACAGTATTCCTCAGGCAATTGTAGTCGGTGGTAGAGGTCGTGTACAAACAGCTCAACGAACAGACCGTATATTGGGGGCTGGGAATACCACCGTTTGTGTCTTTGCTAGCTCCCGTTCTTGTTACATCCTCGACTCCTCGAGACTCGACATCGGCTGGCAACAGCCCACCTAGCGTCATCTCGGCGTCGAACTTGAAGATAGCGACAACTTCCACCACGCAAGACTCGCCTTCTGTGCGCTCTCTCACATCCCGCGACGGGTCTGCTGTGCTCTGTGGGTTCGGTCGAGTGCTCGTGCGCCGCTGCGCCTCAGTGCAGTGCTACTACTACACCCACCTCTCCGGCACCCGCCTCTCCTCAGCGCTTCGGTCCACGACGCGTGTTTCGGCGGATATCTCGTCCTTACCCGGCTTCGACGCGCGCAAGAGTCGTTGGAAGGGGAAGGCGCAGTCGTGACACCGGTGGCGCGATAGGCACAGTCCGTCTTGCTTGCCCTACTGCCTGCCTGCTTGTAGGCGCGAGTGTGCAAGCGACGCGGAGGAGCATTATTGTGCGCTAGGTCAGCTGCTGACCGGCAAAGAACACTCTTGCTGCACGCATCCGTCGCTCCACCCTGGAGCCGTGCAGTCCTATGGAACAGCAACAGCACTGGACCCAGCATAACAACCTCACTTCCGCGGCCGCCGAAAGCAGCAGCACCACGCCGAGCAGTTCCACCAGGGCGCGATATGCTTCCTCAGCGAACGTGACGGGCCGAGACACCACCGCCAGCGCCAGCAGTACGCCATACGAGACGTTTCAGCACTCGCCTTCCATCGCTCCACAGGCAGCTTCATTGGTGATATCGTCTCCCACCGAGACAACAGGGCAGGCGCAGCAGCACCCGCGCAATATGGAGTACAATGGCGACGCGGACGGCGATCTGCCAATGGCGGATGAGGATCCGTACAACAAGCAGAAGTACGCTGCGCGCCCGACGAGCAACGTACAGCAGAACAGGCTTTCGTCGCAATATCTTCAGCAGGACGATGGTAGTGGAGCGCAGTCAAGGACGGCAGCCAGATACTCGCCCATGAACACCTCGCCCACTTCGCCCCAGACGAGCGGTGCCAACCAGTATGCGACCTACACGCCGCAGCAGTCCGCCCGTGCCTCACCGAGCCGGCAGAACCCGTACGTTTCGCCTACACAGCCGCAGCAGAGGTACTACGCCTCGCCTCCCTCCTCCACGCGAGCACACAGCTCCCAATTGCCACCGCTGCAGTCCAACATGTCGCCCGGCAGCTCATACTTTCCACAATCCGCGACGCAACAGCTCAACGCCGTCTTCGGCCACGAGCCGCCCCGCTCTCCTCTCGGTGCGCAACACCAGCAGCTCGCGCCTGGCGAGAAAGGGCCAGTCCCACAGTTCAGCAAGGTCCAGCCCGGTTCCGACCTCCACCCGCGCGTCAACCAACAACCTCCCTTCCGACGAGCGAACCCCGAAGGTGGCTTCATCAGCCCACTGCAAGCTCTGACCACGCATTTGCCGGCCACTTATCGCATCTGCAACCCTGCCTTCCAATACGAGTCTTCGCGCAACCCACGGCGCGTCCTCACGAAACCGAGTAAGGGCACGAAGAACGATGGCTATGACAACGAGGACTCGGACTACATACTGTATGTGAACGACATCCTGGGCAGTGAAGAGACCAACCACAAGAACCGCTACCTCATCCTCGATGTGTTGGGCCAAGGCACTTTCGGGCAGGTGGTGAAGTGCCAAAATCTCAAGACGCAAGAAGTGGTGGCTGTCAAGGTGGTGAAGAACAAGACGGCCTACTTCAATCAAAGTATGATGGAGGTGTCCGTCTTGGACTTGCTGAATGGGAGGATGGACAAGAATGACGACCACCATATCTTGAGGCTGAAGGATACGTTCATACACCGGCAACATTTGTGTCTGGTGTTTGAGCTGCTGAGTGTGAACCTGTACGAGCTAATCAAGCAGAATCAGTTTAGAGGACTGAGTACGACATTGGTACGCGTGTTTGCGCAACAGCTGCTGAACGGACTGTGTCTGCTGAGCAAGGCGAAATTGATACACTGTGATCTGAAGCCCGAGAACATCCTATTGAAGAAGTGAGTGATGCGCGAGCTGCAAGCTATCTTGACCAAGACCATTCATTGATACAAACACCAGTTTGGAGAGCCCGATCATCAAGATCATCGATTTCGGGTCCGCCTGCGACGAACGGCAGACGGTGTATACTTACATCCAGTCCCGTTTCTATCGGTCGCCCGAAGTACTGCTTGGCCTGCCCTACAGTGCCGCGATTGACATGTGGTCACTCGGCTGCATTGTCGTAGAGCTATTCCTCGGTCTGCCGCTGTTCCCAGGATCTTCCGAGTACAATCAGGTGTCTCGGATCACGGAGATGCTTGGTCTACCTCCGAACTGGATGCTGGAAGTCGGCAAGCAGAGTGGCGAGTTCTTCGAGCGCGTGACGGATGAATTTGGGAGGAGAGGGTGGCGGTTGAAGCCAATGGAGCAGTACAGTCGGGAGCATGGGACGAAGGAACAGCCGAGCAAGAAATACTTTGCTGCTACCAGACTGCCGGACATTATTCGAGGTTACCCAATGCCCAGGAAGGGTATGAAGCAAGGCGAGGTTGAAAGAGGTAAGAGAGCCTGAACCACTGTGTTGTAAGAGGCAAGAGACTGACGTACCGCAGAAATGGCTAATCGCGAAGCCTTCATCGACTTCGTGCACGGCCTACTCAACATCAACCCGCTGGAGCGCTGGTCACCGCAACAGGCGAGAACGCACCCGTTCATTACGCAGCAAAAGTTTACCGGGCCATTCCAACCGCAGATGAATCTGAAGCCGACCTCTCGCTCACCAGCACCTGGTGTAACGCAGCAGCAGCAAGCTGAAGCTCAGTCAAAACAGCGCGCCCAGGCAGCGCAACAGCAGCAAGCCGCTGCAGCGCAACAAGCAGCTGCGAGCGCCTACAGTATGAGTCCGGGCTACCCGACTTCTCCGGCACATCAGCAACAGGCCGCGATGTATCAGAACATGTACAGCCCGTCACACCACCAGCAAGGGGTAGGCACAGCACCGCCTCCGTACCCGTCAAACCCGCCTTCAGCGTACGGACAGGCGCCGTCGCACATGTCCGCTGGACCAATCATCCAACAGCCTCCTCCCACGGCAGCACCCATGCATCCCTACCAGCAACAACAGCAACAAGCCAATCTCTACGCCCAAGCCACAAGCCGCGCCAGCCGTCAACGCGCCAGCACACTCGATGGTACGAACGGTGGCGGTGGCATACCACCTGCTCTGCAGAGAGTAGTGTCACACTTGGACCCGAATGCGCCGATTCGTCTCCAGCCAAGTCCAGCGTACTATCCGCCACCGCCGGAAGGATCGGACGTATCCACAGTGGGTAACATCGGTGGCCGCAGAAGGACTAGTAGAGCTGCGCGGCCGGCCCAACAAGGGCAGGGACAGGACAGTCGGAACTTTGTGCGTGTGCTGGAGGACCGGACGCTGGAGGAGGGTTGGCAAGGCGGCGCACAGGGTGGTTGGGGTGGAGTTTGAGCACGGTCTGGACGAAAGGTTGATATGGTATTCATATCCGGATATCGCCACCATGTCATCGCCACAGTGAACATCACTCGTTCTATGAGGAAGCCCGCAGCAGGTCAGCGAAGCAATTCGGCAGTAGACGATATACACCGGTTTGGACCCTGGCTCACGTGCCGACAGGCGCCGGTACATACTGCCAAGACTACCGCACGCACAGAAGCTTCGCAGGCGCACACGATGTCCTCTGTATACTGGAACCTGCGTAAAAGTCCGAGGCTAGGGGATGGGCGAAGGTGCATACCGGTGTCACCGTGGCGTGCTGATCGAGAATGGGATGCTCAGGCGTAGCCATGGTGGGGATGGAGTACAGCAGAAAGCATGCATAGGCACAATGACCTTACGAAGTTGCAGGGAGCTGGTGCTGAAGAATACACTTTCTCGCGGAGTGGCAAAGTGGCACGATTCGGTCCCCGTTGCGTACCAAATTGAGAGCTCGTTTAAACGGTGATTGTTTTCGGCTCCCTAGGGTTTGTATAGCTACGTGTGCGTGGTGCATTCCAAACGCTCGGTCACCATATCGAACAGGGTGCCATTCCACCGCTCCCGCAATGCTGCTTCGCTTCGGTGATAGTTAAGTCTGTATGTTGGCAGGGTACCATGCTTGTATGGACAGACTTGTTACCGGCCACGAGTTTTGCTGCCCAGCTTGTTGGATGATCATCTGTATGGCCTTGCTAATCCCTGCTGCACACAATGAGACATTAGCAAAACGCTGGAGTGAGGTTCTATTCGAGTAGCACGTGGTCAGTGAAAGCCGGAAACAGAAGGAGTATTAGTGGGGCGCGTGGGGCCGAACCCTAAAAGCATCCCGCGCTAGCGACCGTACTACCGGTGAAAGATCCAGAATTTTATGCGCTGACAACCTAACTGATAACATCCTTCGACATCCAACTCTGCAGCACATAGACCACCCACCTCTCAAGCCAACCCCAGACAACAGGAACAGTTCGACCCCCACCCCAGCCACCACAACACTACCACCACAACCACAACCACATCCACATCCACATCCACACCATCATGCCTATCTCAAAAAAGGACCGCATCCACCGCGAGCACAAGAAGGCCGAAGCCGCCGGCACGAGGACTCCAGTCAAGCCTAACGGCAACCCGGTCAAGGCGCCAAAGGAGAAGTCCATCTGCACATTCTGCCGCAAAGAGATGGTGCGCGACAACAAGAAGCAGATGGAGGACCACGCGGCCACGCATGCGGATGAGTGGACGAAGGAGAAGTGCTTCCCTAACGACTTCCAATGAGTGTGCCGTCGAAGTCGAGAACAGTACGGCTCTCACGACCGGCGATATCATGACGAAATGCTGGCCCAACTTCTTTCATTATTCTCAGCTTACGGCAGAGACGCCCGGCGACTGTCAAACCGCTACCCGGCCTGCTTTCGCGCCTCCACATACACAGCGAATGCGACGGCGATCATATCAGCTTCAGTGCATCGCGAGTTGTCACGCGGCGCAGGGGTGGGTTGGCATGGCGCAATGGGGCGCACGCCGCCGACAACGAAGTGTGAGCTTGGGTGTGCGGATGCGAACCAAGCGGTTGAGGCTCACTAAAAGCGCTCCATTCAAGCTCGATGGGAGACATGGGTCGAGCAGCTGGGAGCTTGGTCGGCGGGTCTTCGCGCAACCGTGCTTTCTCGACTGCAGGGCCAAGGAGTGTTTGCGCGAAGAACAGCAGGGCGTATGCCGTACGCCTTCTGCTGTCTTGTGATCACATTAATATGGAAGTCTGATCCTCAAGCTTTTACTCAATCTGCTCTATCGTACGCTTCCCATGTTCGCCATTCTCTACACGTTGGTCGCCGTGATGTGGACAGGTAGGTGGAAATGTTTGTTACGTTGTGCTCACCGGTCAATCACACGCGGCTGAGACCTGAAATGGGTGCGTTTCTGCTACATTATGTCTACATAACCCAATAGCCAGCAAACATTCCTTCGGTCTTTCGTAGCGTCAACCAGTCTCCATTACCTTGGACCGAGGATACACATTGCCACTGACCTTAGGTCTAGGCCTCGAAGGCAATCTCCCTCTTCTGCTTTTTCGAGGCTGGCACCAATATTCCTAGATTCTCGAGCCAAGAAGCGCTGTCGAACTCTCCTGTAACGATCATCAGCATCCAAGCGAGTCTCGATGGGAGTGATGCGGTGCAGACTCACCCCAGATCTCGTCGATGAGGAAAGGCACGGGTTTGTTCGCCCATTTATAGACGGTGTGAAACACGCTGATGCCAATGACGGGTTGCGGGCTCTGTGCACTCTTCCAGCGGACTGTGATGGTGTCGCAGTTGAACCAGACGTTCTCCACGGCAAACGGCACAGACGGTTGCGAAGCTGAGGCCGATTCGAAGGCTGCGCGAGAGGAGAAGGTCTCGCCGAGAAGTGCGACGGGTGCGCTGCCACCACCGTCCATCAAGCTGTTGACACTCTCAGAGTAGTCGATGAAGCCTGGCGCCAAGGTCTGGTTGGCGAGCTTCTGAGAGTAAGCTGAGACGAGTTTGCCGAAGTTGGTGGCGAGGGCATTGGCTTGGTATTCAGAAAGGCAGGCATTGACGCCAGGGATGGCAAGGGCTGCCATAGCGACCAGGCCGGCATTCTTCATTGTTGAGAAATGCATTGTCTTGTAGGTCAGAGTGTTGTGGTGTGCAGGGATGGACAGTTGGCTGGATGGAAAAGCAAAGGTGAGATATAGATGGGGTGTCACAATGCTATATGTACTGCTCAAGCCAGGCGCGACGCGCCATCCGAAAGGAGGTCCTGCATGAGTTGATTCTGTAAGGGAGCATGATCCCAAGATGGGAGCCAACAATAGCCTTGCGACATCTTGCAAGAACTCAGAAGTCCACAATGTTTCATCGTGGTACAAGCAGTGTCGCGCCAGGGCAGAAGAGTCGATATCATGTAAATCGCTTTCTGCGAATGCGGCACATGGACCGTGACACAAACGCACGAGACCAGACTGACAGAGCCGGGATAGGAAGTCACACAGGGAGCATGGCCTGTCGCACAGAGCATGGTGCCACGGTCATTGTGTGTAGCACTCGAGGCTACAGCGTCAAACCTTGGCTGCAAGGCTGTATGCAAGCTTCAGAGCCTGGACAAGTGAGGACGGTTTGGACTGCGCTGGCAGTTTTCGTGCATCTAGTTGCGGTCGACCGTAGACCAGGGGCTTCTGTGTAATCGAAGTCATTGTCAATTTGAGAAGGGCCTCCAGTCCGGATTATTTTTCATGTTTGTGCTGCGATCACTAGCAGTGCGATGATCTTCCAAACCTTGATTAGGCTTCAAACCTGATGCAGATCGGAGAAGTAGTACGCCACCGACCAGAAAGTGCCTTTGCCTTCTGGTCGGGCCGGCATGCACACAGGCCTCGCCCTGATCGTGCGTTCCGTAGAGTGAGATACAAAGTGTGGTATAGCGATTGACTCTTCGAAATAGAGCGCACAACAGATACCGTCCTCTCCGCTTTTGTGAAGGGACCAGTAAGACTGGCACCGTACGTACAGCTCCGAGGATTTGCTTTGTCAAGACTCGAGGGTTTCCTGGCGTCGACCTTTATTGACAGCGCTGGACGCCCGCAGGAAGCGCCTGTATTGGTGTCGTATGCAGGTACTGTACATTCCTTTGTGCTCCGGACCCGTCTGGTCCAGCGCCCGAAGCCGCAACGCTGAGTAGCCGGTATGCTGCACCATTGGCTGGCTGAAACCATTTTCCACTCCACAACTCGTTTCGACTTTCGAGCCATCAAGAAGTAGTAAGGAAAGGCGAATAGATCTATTTGTAGACTTGGAGCGTTACACAACTCGGAAGCGGCGTGCAAGTGATGTGCTTGCGCAGGAGGTGAGTCTCGGGTGAGGGTGAGGGTGTGAGGGCGTGAGAGCAGTGAGAAGCGAGAGTCGAACTTGGACTCTTGGAGTGCCTTTTGGGTGCTGATGGCGGCGATCATGCCGGAGAATTCTTCGGGAGGTACAGTCCGGGGATATCCGCGACCTTCGTCATGCCAGATTGGCGAGTAAAATAGTAGGCCACTAGCACTGCATTCACAAGCCGTGAACGAGACTCTCCAGTAATGGCCTTAGCACGCATGCAGTTAAAGAGGAGGGCTGTACCATGAATCCTCCGGCATACACCCCCACTGCAGCATCAGTACCGCCTATACCACGCCGCTCAATCCAGGATACCCGTACCCTCATCCTAGGAAACGCCTACATCCTTCGCCCACGCAGGGGTCGAGGCGATGCAGAGGACATCGAGCTCATCGTTGCAAGGCACCGTGGTCCACAAGCGAGCGCGGAAGAGGTGCAGTTAGAGCAGCACTATGCCTTCTTGGTCACGCGCAAGCCCAACCAACAGGACATCGAGATCGTTGTGAAAGGTCTTCCAAGAGATACGATCGAAGAGGCACTCGACTACATGCTGGAGCGCACGGAAGACATTATGCAGGAGATGCTGCTGAGGCATGGCAAGCATATCGATTCGCTAGGCTGTTGTCTGGCATGCACGAAAGCTATCAAGTCTGCGCCTCAATAAGCGGTATGTGAGGAACGGGTGACCTTCTTCGTACTGCCTGACGTTGTCCGACACAGCTCAGCTCGACCAGGCGTGGCCTTGAAGGTCCGGCGTGATCTACAGGCACTGGGATGGCCTATCGTCCGAGGCCTCAACTATGACGTATCACTCGCACATCTGGAAAGTGCGTAACACCTCGGTGTTTTCTCGGAGGTACGGACAGCTGCCCGCGAGTACGATGGCGAGGATGGCCGAGATCACGTACGGCCAGCTCGAAATGCGGAAGCACCCTCAGGCCGGCCATCACCGACCGTGTGAAGCGCTCTTTGCTCTGCCTAATAGAGACTCATATCCTATACGTACCTCCTGCCCGATGCTTCGACGACCGCAGGCGGCGAACGAAATGGCATCATACCATCGGCACCATGTCCAAAATACGCCTGCGAGTGGACTGACAGCGGCGCGTACTGCGGCTGGTCCGTCGGCACCGGACTCAGAGCAGTCATCTTAATTGATCACTGTCGACTGAGACAACTGTGGAACCTGTTGTCGCTGGTGTCACTTCACATTGGCGTTCACATTATCACCACTCCTTGTAGCCTTTGTTTGGGCGGCCACGATCGTAGCTGGGCAGAGACGGTGCATATGTGGACGTTGTAGGTAGGTGTTGGCCAAGACATATGAAGAGGGAGGTGTGGTATAATTGCATATTATACCCAATGAGCTCTCCTACCCTCATCGTGTCTGGTTCTCTCGACAGTCAAGCATTGTGAAGCGTTACGTGAATTCTTGCTCCTGGTGGCAACACATATTTGGCTCTACTTTTCGCCTGTGCGTTATCCTCACTACACAACACACTGGTGACCAGAACAATGTTCAAACACTTGTACCCACCTCTAGTCTTCTTTACGCTATACGTTACTTCCACAGCTTATACGTCGATACGACGCTAGTCACAAACCATATTCTACAGACTCGCCAGCATGTCAAGCTCACGGACGCCTGTGCAGCAAGTGTTCAACACAGTGGAGCTTCTGGAGTATATTCTCGCTCACACCTCAACTGTAGCCATCACACAGGCCTGCAGCGTCGACACACACTGGCACAGCGTCATTGCCGAATCCAGCGAGCTGCAGAAGCTGCTCTTCCTGAAGGCTGATAACCGATGCCTGAGAATCATTTGGGAAAGGAAGCCGCCAGGAACGTAAGATCCCTACGGAGATGCAGAGTCTCAGTACCGACCACTCATCGCCGCCAAACACGCCAGTCAAGGCGGTCTCTGGCTGCAGACCGTCGTCAGGCTCCACCCACTCTTTGAGCCAGTCATCAACGAGGGCCCAGGGAAGTCAACAGAGCTCTCACTTCCTACGCGTGAGCTGTTGGGTCTTGCGGACGGCCATTGGAAGGACATGCTCGTTGCTCAGCCGCCCGTTACAGCGCTGCATATCCATTTCCGCATCACTGAAGAACACGATACTTTTGACCATAGCCGGCATGTTATCGGAGCCATTCATACTGCGCTGCATCTGTTCAGCCAACGTAGCAGCAACGAGTGGCAACACTACGATGGAGATGATTGCGAGGTGGATGCAGGAGAGCGCGAGGAACATGAGGCTGGGGTTACGGTGATGAGATCACTGCGTTGGCAAGATACAGCCGCTGTGTTGAAGGACCCGAACGTCACGCTGGACAAAGTGTGGGCTGTGGTGAAGGGCGCAATCCCAGACAGCTCACCCTACGTGACAATGGCACGTGAGCGCAAAGCCAACTTGCAGGAGGAAGAGGAAGAGCACTGTGCCTGACCGACTGTAGAGTACAGCGTCATACCACGCTACATATTCACCAGCGTCTCCGAGGTGCATGTCCAGACTGGTGACAAACCCGCGGGGCCGGTGGACAAAGCGGCAGACACCGAGGTGAATATGTACCGCAGAGTGAAACACACGAACACGTTCCCTCGAGATCAGGACACATCGATTACTTACCCGAGACTTGGTTAGTCTTCCTCGACATCCAACTACTTCCAGATTCCCATCGACAAAACATCTTGGGGGCAGACAGTCGAAGTCACTGTAAGCACTTCCAACAACGGGTTTGCCGTTGTCCTCCAAATCATAACTCCAGTACATCATCAGCTGCATCCCAACCTCCCGCCTTCCAACATGACGGCTACCTCAGCTGTGTTTGGTACGGCGGAGCTCCTGGACCTTATCCTCTTCCAGCTGCCCACCACAGACCTCGTGCGGGCCAGTGGAGTGTCTAGAGAATGGCGAGACGCTCTCAAGACAACATCCATGAAACAGAAGCTCTTCCTGTCGCCAGTTGCGACCTCGCCTATCAGCCTACGATGGGTGCGCAAACAGAACGAGTCTCTCACCGGCTTCGAGGACGCAGACGAACTGTACGGCACGCGGATCACCTCGGACTTCTCACTGCAGAAGGGTGGCTTGGGAGCAAGGCAGCCGCCGCAAGTCATCAAGCTCCACCCACTACTCGAGCGCTACAATGACAAAGAGCTCTACCGAGACGTCGAGCTTGGGTTCTGGGTTCGAGACCTGTTGAAGTACGAAGCACTCGGCCAATGGTCGGAGACGTTCATTAGCCAGCCACCAGTGCGCGGGATGTCGTTCTCGCTCCTCGCATGCGGAGCCAGCTTCGAACATAAACTCGTGCTGCAGGACGATGGTGGACTTAAGCTACGTCGCATACAGGAGGCAATACAGAGCGGATTGAAGAAGCTCGAGGAATCGCTCGCTGCGCAGTATGCTGATCCGCAAGGTCCTGAGGTTCTAAGTCAGCGCAAGTTGGCAGGATACGATGGCTATCTTGGGTGGGCTCACGGGAGTTTGGGGGACAGTCTGAGGAAGTGGGGGGAGAGTGCACCGGGTCTGGCGGTTTGCACTATCAGAGACTGCATCGCTGATGTGTCAGATCGGGTCACGTCAGCGGTCACGGAATAAGAACGATGAATGAGCGGGACGGCGCAGAGTGCGAGTGTTGGGCGTTTCTGAACGGAGCACCGGGCAACACGGCGACCATCGGACATCAAAGCAAGCTGATCCAAGGTTGATATGAGTGGGTTCGCAGCCTAGCGGAGTGATGAAACAATGCGCTATTCAGAATCGCTATCAATAATAAACCCAGCCCTCACACTCCTCCTCGCCATCGGCTTAGCGATGGGTACATCGTCCTCATCATCGCTATCGACCATCCCACCAGCAGCTGTCTTGGGCTTGTCAGCCACAGCAGGCGAAGTCGACGGCGTACCCTCATCCTCATCCTCATCCACCTCATCCTTGTCGCGATCATCGTCATCCTCGTCTTCGGAAGACGAGACAACTATGGGCCGCTTCGGAACCCTCGGTTCCATATCCGAGTCAGTAGCATCCGAGTCCTCGAGACCTCCTTCGATCACCGGACTTCGCTCTGCTTCTTCACCGCTTAGAGTACTGTCCTCGCCATCACTCGCCGCTGCTTTCCGCTTCCTCTTCGCGATCGGCTGCTTCGCCTTGCCAGCACTCTTGCGTCTCCTCCCTTTCTTCGCATCCGCATCAGCAGCCGCACCGTGCTCCACCTCGTCAAGCGCAGCACTGATATGAATCCCAGCAATCTTCGCCCGCCTCTCCTCTTCCTTGCGGAAGAACTCGGCGTCCCGCTCATCATCGCTCTCGTCATCGCTCGCCGTGACATACAGCTGCGACTTGATCTTGCTATTCCGCTCCTTCTCCTTGCGTTGTCGCGCAGCGGTGCGCTCGTTGATCTCGGCGTCGGTGAGCTCCTTGCCCCTGTTGCGCTTGGTGAGGCGGCGGCGCTTTACCGGCCTCTCTGCGCTGTTCTTATCCCGGAGATTGGGTGGAAACATGGCTTCGTCGATATCGCCACCACTGCCAGAAGCATCGTCCGCTGAGTCGTCGTCGTCAAAGGTCGCTGCGCTCCGGCGAGCCGCTGGCTTATTCCGCACCAGATCCGCCGCCGCCTTGCCATCCTCAAAGGTAGGTGGGTCGAACTCCGTGTCCTTGACTTTCTGCATCGCGCTCTGCAGTTGGCCGGCCTCGATCTCCGTGGGCACGATCCAGCTGGTGTCCACGTCCTCGGTCGTTCCCAACCTCTGAAGTCCAATCGAGGTAAGCAAGAGACGCAGATGCTTATCCTTGAACAGCGCTTGCTTCCTCTCCTCATTGTCCGGCGAGAGGAAGATAGCGGGTGCTTCCTGCGATGCCGGGCCAGTGTATTCGCCATGTCCAGAGTCGCGAGCATCGCGCTCATCTTGCCAACCCTGCCGTTCCTCGTACGCGCGCTCTAGCTCATTCTTCAACCACGCGATTACATCGCCTTTGCCTTGCTCCAGTAGCAGGCTTACCACAACAGGAATCCGCTGCTCCTCCCCCACGCCTACTTTGAAGTCAAGCTCAGCAGGAGCCCTCGGCGCCCTCTTCTCAGTCACGCGCTCGTACCCGTTCTGGAGGTAGAACACGGTGTTTGGAATCTTCGAGAACAGCATCTCCACCACGCACATCTCCTTCCACCCCTCACCCTCACTGCTCTTCTCCAACCACTTGACGCACCGTCTGAACACTTGCTGCACAAGCGTCTCCCAGTCCCTGAATCCTTCAATCTCTGCACCTAATCCTTCGGGACCCTTTACCATGCGGTGCAGAAGCTGTAGAATATCTACGCGGAAGAGGAAGACAGCTAGCTCGTGCTTGAACGCGAGACGGTACAAGTATCGGTGACACCGCTTCAGCTGTGACGGCGTGAGATCGGCGTAGTAGTGCAGTAACGTGAGGTAAGTATCAACGCAAGGTTGCGAGAGGAATTTGGCGCTGAAGCGAGCAAAGTCGAACTTGCGTTCGCTCACAGCTGCGTGGACTTCTCGCTCGTCCTCGGCGGCTTCATCGGCATCATCCTGAGCGTCGGCGTTGCCGCCCTGAGTTTGCTGTTTGGCCTTCTTGCGAGCCCGATGTTTGGACCGGATTTGCAGATCCGCGTTCTGCTTGCTGTACCGCTCTAGCATGCGCACGAAGACATGCACGCACTCGGTGACCGCGTCCAGATAAGCGAAGCCTTGATTCGTGTACCCTCTCAGCACACTCACGATCCGGTCATGTGTGGCTTCCTCGTAGAAGATGCGATTTAGGATATTCTCCGCGATCTCCTGGTCTTCCTCGTCCTTGCTCTCGGTCATACTCTGCGTAGTCAGAAGAATCTGCGTGAAGCACAGCAGCGTGGCTTGCAGGTCTTGCCAGTTCTTCTCATCGAAAGCTCGCTGCATATGTCTGTTCAACAAAACGAAAGTTTCTTGATCCAGCACAGCAGCGATGTAAGCAAAGGTGTTGTCCTCTGGGTTCGTCTGTGTCGGACGGTCGGCATGCCACAAGCTCTCCCTACGAGCTTGGTCGCGCCGCGCGCACTCAGCATCCAGGAACCAGTGAATAAGGTAAAAGTACTGTCGCTTGTGCATCTCCTGCACTCTCTCTGTCTCGCGCTCGATCGCCTTCCGCAAGCTGGAGAAGAGCGGGTTGAACGAAGAGTCCAAGAAATCTTCGACGAAGCTGCGAAGTTGCTTGCGAGAGCTTTCAGGCAGGTCGACACGCATACCAAAATCGGTCTGCTCGTTGAACTCTTGGGTCAGCTTGCCGCGGTGTCTAGGCTTGTTCCATTTCTTGCTCGAGTCCATCTGGTGCAATGTAGTGCTTTCGTCTGCGATGCTCTGCTGGCCGCTCACGGTCGACATCTTCATGTCGTCTCTCTTGACCCAAATCATAGTGCCGAAGCGGTTGTGTCTGGTAGGTGCGTGCTTGTTGTACCCATTCCGCATTGCTTTCTCCTTTAACATGAGTTGCCTCAGCTCCTCGCCCTCTTCCTGCTGCACTTCTTCCTTCTGCATGAACAGCTTCTTGGCATCTACGCCTTTCAGCAAGTGGAACAGAATCTCCAGCAAAATGACGTCCTGGTCCTGGAACTCCTCGTTTGCGCCAGATCCGATAGTAAGCAGCAAGTTGAAGACGTCCTGCTCTGCGAAGACCGAGATGGTCGAAGATCGACTGATCTCATTCTCGTCGCCCTGAGAAGGCAGCATCTGCGGCTGTGTGATCATGGCCATGTTCCGCAAGAGGTACAGCACAAGCCTGACGATGCCCTCATCTCGCTTTGTCCGTTCTCTCCTCGGCTGCGCCATGGGTGGGAGCCCAATACGCACCGCCGTGCGTAGTATCTTGGCATGTTCATAGTGGAGCACGGCCCTCTTGTACCCAACTTGCGCCAGCTGCAGATAGGGCAAGTGTCTGTGGTGGTTCGCCGTCGCCGTTTCGTTCTCCAGCTCCGGCGGCCATGTCAGCGGCACAAGTAGCTGTAAGCATGCCAGCGCGAGCTTGGCCTTCAGCTTGTTGTCTGTTGCTTCTTCCGGCCATAACGCCAGGATTTCTAGCAGGTCGCCCTTGACGAGGTTGGCTTCGGCCAGACAACGTTTCACATCGAAGCGGTTGAGCTTCTCGTCGTACTATCGATGGTCAGCGTATGCCGTCTCCTCTGTACCGCGGGTGGCTGTCATACCAATCGCAACCATCGCAGGAGGTCGTTCAGCGCCGCGAGCGCATCGTCTCCCACCGCGTATGTGTCGTCGTACGTCGACGTCCCTCCGACCGCGTTGCACAGTGAAGAGATGTAGGCCCGCACTTCCACATCGACCGTCTGTGGCTTCTCCCACGCATCCTCCATCATTGCTATTGCGCTGCTCTTCCTCGTGCCAATGCCTCTCTCGACCTCCACTTCCGTTCGCACCGAATCGCACGGAAGACGCGACACGCGACTTTTAGCGCGATGCGGAGACGGAAGGCCGGGACTCGGGAGTGCCCACTCATCGGCCCGCCTTTCACGTGAAGACTAGGGTATGGCTTGCATGTACATAAGAGTCAAGACGAAGACGGAGTCGAAGCGTAAGGACCGCCATGGCCGACAGACGCCTCCTCCACCTGCGCAAGCAAATCAATGCCCTCTACCGACCCTACCTCCGCCGCTTGTACGCCTTGTCAACAGAAGCGCAGCAACCAACACCCACCGACCAAGACAAAGCTGCCATCATCCAAAAGCAGGACCAGAAGCACCTCCTCGACACACAGAATCATACAGAAGCCCTCATTACACACATGAACAAGATCAAAGACTACATCGCCTCAATGCCGACAACGGTCCAGTTAAACCCCAACATACCCCCCTACACCGTCGGCGCCTACCGCACAAAGACACGTGAGATGCCTACCGTCGCCAAGGCAGCCATCGTGCGGGCCGAGCACATTCGAGCACACCTCAAAGACCTGCAATACGAGCCATACCCAGACCGAAGTCAAGGCTCAGGGGCGCAATGGGAGAAAGAAGTTGCGGCCATGTCGAGGGACGAAAGGGAGGTCGAGCTCAAGAGCCTACAGTTGATGGAGGAAGCCGACGCCGCGAGAATCAAGCGCGATAGCGAAATGCTGGTACGCAGCATCAAGGAGATCGAGGCCATGGGCAGAAGGGGCGTCAGTCTGGACGAACCTGCCAGGGCCACGAGCCCATTCAGTAGAGTGCCTATAGTGACGCCTGCACCCAAAATCGCCACGAAGCCCGTCACGCAAGACACGAGGCCGGCGCAAGAAGCCACAGCCAAGGCGAAGCCGGCGCCAGACGACACGGCCAAAGCAAAGCCGGTGACCTTGTTCGAATTGCAGAAGCAGCTCGAGATGTCGTACAAGAAAGGCTGAGAAGGAGAAGGCGCGGTTCGGTAATGACTGTGATTTTCATGCTGCATAGCGAGCAGCTGTCTACGATCGCATCCATCTTGATCACCCGTGCGAAGGGCTGCAATCTGCCCTGCGCTGATCTAACCGTCATGACATATTCATTACGCATCGTCCTTCGGCTCACACCGGCGCCTTACGCAACCCCATCTTAGGCCGTCCCGGCACCACCAACCTCGCTCTGCGCAGCCGTGGACGGGTAGAAGAACGCGCCGAGCGCAATGATCACATACGCGGCAATCAACAAGCTTCCCTCCAGGTAGTTGCTCCTGCCATCCAGGACCAGGAAGTTGACGACGAAAGCCGTGGCGAACAAGGCGATCGTCTCGAAGAGGTTGAAGTAGAGACTCATCTGCGTGTCCAGGACCCAGCCGAGTAAGACGACGATGGGTGTGACGAACAGGGCGATCTGAATACTCGAGCCGACGGCAACACCGATGGCGAGATCCATCTTGTTCTTCGTGGCAACGGTGACGGCTGTGACGTGCTCGGCTGCGTTGCCGACAATGGGCAAGATGATCAGGCCGATGAAGGCTTGGCTGACGTTGGAATTGCTGGCGATCATGGAAGGGATCGCATCGACCATGAACTCGGCGCAGACGGCGACTAGAGCGGTGGAGCAGAGCAGGAGGACGACAGCAGCTGTGCGCGACATCATCTGCTCGCCAATGTCATCTTCAGCGATTTCATCGTTCTCGGACTGGACTTTGCGGATTTGCTGGCGTTGGTGCTGGAAGGGTGGCAATGGGTCGGTCCGGCTAGATGTGGGAGCCGGATTGGTCGGAGTGCTCGCCTCGCGCTGCATCTCTGGTAGAGAGCTGGCGCGGCGAAGTCCACTACCAGTAGGACGGGCGCGGATCGGTTGAGCGTAGCGGCGAGGGGGCTCGAGCGGTGGAGCTGGCGTGGTGAAGACCGTGTTGGACAGCATCTTGGGCAGAGCCGGTCGGTAGGCGACGCGCGAGGAAAGCTGGCGCATGTTAAACGGAAGCTTGCCAGGCGATTGATCCAGAGCAGACTGTTGACCCTGACTTTGACCGTGAGCGACCTCGATATCGTCCGCGAAGCCAACTTTCAGTTCGGATATTGGTGCTGCTTTCTCTGCTTCAGCCGCAGTCTTATCCTGCTCTTCGGCAGCTAATTTCTCTTCGTCTCGGCTGTGGCGGTGGTGCTTCTTCTGATGCCTTTTGTACTGCTTGCGCTTGTGCCGCCTGCGTTCCGGTGACTTGGCATCATCCTGGACCGGAGCGCCATCCTCTGTGCTTCGAACAAAGTCACGGATGCGTGGCATGATGTTGTGACGGCCTTCCTCTTGGTCCGCGTCACCCTCATCACCACTGGCAATGACGCCAAGCGCAGACTCACGGCGAGCAGCTTGATGATTCGTGACTTGAGCCTCCCAGTAGCTGCCCTGACGCTCCATAGAGGGCGAGCTAAGCGCAGACTGAACGACGGAGGACGGGGTCGTGCTGCTGGCACTGGCGCTCGACTTGCGACGACGGCGCCTGAACATCTTCTTCCTGAGTTTCTTGCCGGTGGTCATAATAGAGCCAGAGGTGTCCGAGTCGGTGCTGTCGGATGAGCTAGAGTCGTCCGAGGAAGAAGACGAGTTCATCATGTCGTGTAGGACACCAGGGTGCGACTCCTCATCGATGATGGCCTGTGGCGTGCTTTCGTACATGTAGGCGTGAGATTTGAGCTGGAACAGCAGGTAAAGGAAGTAGACCAGCAACAATATCACACTGGTGCCACGGCTGACCTTGAGGACCGCGAGATCAGCGGCGGCTGTACTACTCTCGTTGAACGAGGCATGGAAAGCCGTCTGTAACTTTGTCAGCTCTCAGTGACATAGTGTGAACAGAGGAACGAAGTACTCACGGGAAGCAGTAGACTCATTACGCTCAAGCTGACCAAGCAGGCACTCATCTGCGTGACAGTGCTGTTGTAGATCTGCTCCCGGTAGCGGAGGCCACCGAACAGGAACGCCATGCCCAGGATGAGTAGCAAGTTGGCCAGGATAGAGCCCAGAAGGGATGCTTGCACGATCCTAATCTCGTTCTTGACGAGAGCAATAATGAATATGATAAGCTCGACAGCGTTACCGAACGACACGTTCAGCAACGCGCCGAGCGTGTCTCCCATGCGACTGGCCACGCTTTCAGTGGCGTGGCTGAGCAGTCCGGCAAGAGGCACGATGGCGATCGCGTTCATGGCGAAGACGAGAGTTGCACTGAGTCCGAGAGCCTTCATGATGATGCCGATCGGCACGAAGACAAGCAGAACGTTGACCCAGCTGTGAAAGAGGGCATTCTTGGTGTGCACGCCAAAGCGCTTGCAGCCTGCTTTGACGCGAGTAGTGATGTTTGGTTTGTCCTTCTTGCTGTCGGGCGTTACGGTGGAAACTCCAGTGCCCGCATCTTCGGACTTATGCGGAGGTGGAGCTGGAGGAGGTATTGTCGCGGGTATTGCGTCCGCAGCATTGTTTCGCGTGGATGCCTCTGGGTTGCCGCTGACGTCTCTGGGTCCTCCATCAAAGTAGTCGCCGCCTGTGCTACCACCATCGCGTTGTTTGCCGGCTGCGGACGGAGTTGGAAACCCGCCGCGCCCATCTTTCTCGTTTAGCCCGCCAGCTTCGGATCGCGGTGCGTCGGTCTTCGGCTTGTGGAGAGGCAGGATGGGGCCTTCGTTGCCGTCTCCGTAGTTTGACGTGGACCGTCCAGCGTGCTGTCGCGCTTCAGAACGGTATCGGTCTGATCGTAAGATGTCAGAGATTTTTCCCATCGGCGTGTAGCGGCCCAAGTGCTTCAGGCGGAAGTTGATGATGCAAAGGATGGGGTGCGAGGGTGTGGCCCGTGTGGGAGGTTGTCGGGCGACGCGGGATGCTGAGCCTCGCTGCTGACTATGATGTGGAGTCTGTGGACACAGTGGAGACAGGGCCTAGGGCTCGGCGTGTGGCGGCATGGGGGATGCGGATGCGGCAGGAAGCTAGGCAGGCGTCTAAACAACAGAAGGGCGCCGAATGATGAGGGAGACTTACGCATGTCAGAGCCTTCCAGTTGATGCCGGTTGGTTCGTTTCGTGAAGGTGAGCGGAGACGTCTTGCTCGATCGTGTAGTTGGAGCCTGGAGGCCGCGTGCTCATTAACGGAACGTTGCACGCAGCACAACGACGTAGCCAATTGCCAAGCGTCACGCGTCACGCGTCTCAGTCGGAGTCAGGTGGCCAACTACCGTTTATTACGGTTTACCTAGCCAGAAAGTTGAAACCTTGAAACCTTGAAACTGCGCGTCGCCAAGCTGGGTTTGACGCGCCCAGGTCTGTGGCGATGCGCCGATCCGGCTCGGCAGCTCTCGGCATGCCCCGGACTATGGTCCGTTCATGTTGGCAGACATGACGCTTTCAAGTGGAGAGCACCATGATCTAGACTGTAACGCGACGTACTACCTGCCGACGATGACGAGAATACAATGACCAGAGCTACATAGACCAGGGCACGGTTGAAATTCCAAGCAATCACTGTTCACATCCAGTAACCTGCATTTGATAGCTCGATTGGGCCTCGTCTCCACCACACGAAGGGCTGCCATCACTACTATTGCGTGGGCGCCTGGCAGCTACATGGACGACCCTCACCGAGAGCCTCCCTCAGGACTGCTTCCTGCTACTAAGGTTCTCCTCGATCGTCCGAATCATCTCATTGCCGACCTTGGTTGCCTCCTTGAAGCGTGGCTCAAAGTATTTCTGGATCTTCTCGAACTTCTCACGGTAGCTGCAAAGAGCTGTCAGCGTGCTGGCAAACAAACACAGCGACACAAGGCAGCCGTGACACTGCAGATATACGTACCCATCCATGTTTCCGAAGCTGACCCTCTCGCTCCAGTCTCGCGCCGCAAACGTGAACTCAAGGTCGTCCGCCCTGAAGGTATTATCCTCAATCGCAGTGTCGATGCACTCATTGAGCACATCCTCTTTCCGGTAGACATACTCCGTGATGCCCAACCACAGGCGGAATAACGGTGTAGAGCAGATCATATGATCATAGGGCACGATCCCGAGCTTCCACCAACAGTCCACCATCGCGAGAAGCGATAAGTGGTTGTTCTTCACTCGATGCGCTGGCTTCTCGCCTAGACTGAACCGGTCCAGTAGGTCATCTTGCAGTAAGAGCTCTTCGCCTTCTGCCTTTGGTTTACCGAAGACGGCGGCGCGAGCAGCGTGGATGCGTTCGGTAAGCTCCTTGCGATGGCCGCCGAGCATGAGCTTGAACAGCTCGGTCACGCTCTCGGCGTACTGGTGTATCTGGGCTCTGGCAGACCTAAAGCAGCCGGACATCAATTAGCGGGTATCTCGCGAGTACCGGGCGATGGGCGACTAGAGAAGTCCTTCCATCCACTGAACTTGCGTCCACCACCCAGTCCTCGGATGCATAACTTACGGATTGAGGATAGCAAGTCCCGCGTAGACGTGCCACTTGTTGCTGTAGATGCGGAGAGTGAGGTTGATCTTGACATTCTCAATGCCGCCGAGGTAGCGTGGAATCTCCCACGGGAACTGTTTATTTGCTTGCCACGCCGTGCCCATGCTCAAAAACGCGGCATGGGTGACAGCCTGCGTGTCTGCCGTGATGCGATCGTGCTTCTCCGCGGATAGCGGGACAAATTTGGACTCCAAGCACGACAGTATGCTCTCGACGAGGTCGACGGACTTCTGAGATGCACGGTGCTTGATGATGACGAGTGGTTGTCCCTTGGAGCGAATGTCAGTGAACCTCAGCTGGGTGGCGTGACTTAAGATGCTGTGGAGCGCACCGATGCCACACGCACGAGAATGTACAGCAGGACATTGGTGAGGCAACACGATATTGCGTGGAATGATGTTCCTGTACTTACCTTAGGGTTCACGCCGGGGCCATGTAATGAGTGACACGACACTATTTCAACATCTTGCGGTAGATGTCGCTCGAACGCCGCAATTTCCGGTGCTTTGGTGGATGTCTGTCCGCCAACGATCGCACCCATCTTGGTAGAGGGACCGTAAGCGGCAACGACAGCATCGATGCTCTTGGCTTCGACGGAGTACATAATCCAGTCACTGCTGCGAGATACGAAATGGCCGTTCTGCAAGATGGAAATGTTCGTCTGCCTACCTTTCAGCATACGCTCTTCGAGCTTGCTGGTCAGGAATGTGAGCCTACGTTGTCCGCGAACTCAACCTTGAGCGCATCGTACTTGTCTGGTGTATCACACGCGTGCACTCTGTACGATCACACATATCAGTACCAGCAAGCCACTGTTGACATCTCCGGAATCGGAGAGCGGTAAGGCACGATGGACGACGTATGGCTGAGCAATTGATTTCTATGCATGAAGAGTGGTATTGATAATATTGATGAGTACAGGGCAGTGCAAAGTCCTATGAGGCTTGTTAGCAATTGTTCTTCATGCTGTAACATGTTGCTAAGCTGAGGAAGGGCTGCGTGGATCAGACACGTAATAATTAAGGTAGCTGAGAATTTACATCAGTGACAGCCGCCGCGGGCACTCGCCTAGATGGTAGAGTGGTACCGCAACGGCCATACTCGAGCCAAATGCACTCAAGTCATCATTGCAGTGGAGGGGAGTCAGTAGTATAGAGAGGAACGTACCATGAAGTATGCACGGGCGAAGACACGCCGAATGCCATCTCCGCCCGATGGTGGTGCCACGTCGAATTCTCCAAGACAATCGGCTCTGCGCAAGACACTCACCTCCAGCCGGCAGTAGAGATCCTTCTCGCGTACATCTTGCCCATATCACCCATCCCGATGATGCCCACGATCGCGTCGCCCATCTTCGCGGCAGACGCGAGGCTTCAGCATATGGGAAGGCGATCTGGTCAAACCAAGCGCGTTCTTTCAACTGATGACGCGCAAGGTTGGGTCACATCAATCCCCAACGACGTCGGAGACCGAGATGGTGGGCAGTTCAGAAGATGCAGGTGGAGGTGTGTGATGAGTTGTGTTGAAGGAGGATGCGGTTCGCTGAAGATTTTAAACCCTGAGAATTCGGTTCATGGCCCATGCTTTCATCGGCCTTGGCGCTCAAAAATGCCGAGCAACTTCCACCGCACACACAAATTGCGCGCTTGAACGAAGGCAGACGAGCATCAGCACCTCGACAACGCCTTACGATAACCAAAGACAGCAACAATGGCACCCAAGCAGAAGGTCACGCGCGCTGCGCAAGAGAACGTCCAGCTCGGCCCTCAGGTCCGCGAAGGTCCGTCATCTCCACCCGGCGCAACCTGCAGTCACAGGCGAATCAGTACTGACATTGGTATCGCACAGGCGAGCTCGTTTTCGGCGTGGCACGCATCTTCGCCTCCTTCAACGACACCTTCGTTCACGTCACCGATCTCTCGTACGTCTAGATACACCATCACCACTCCTACGCCAATCGTCAAAAGAGCGGCTGTGGGGCTGGGCATATACACACAGATACATGGCTTGAGTGGGTTCAAAGGCTAACCTGGGTGATCTCCAGTGGCCGCGAAACCATCAGCCGTGTCACCGGTGGCATGAAGGTCAAGGCCGACCGCGACGAGTCCTCGCCTTACGCAGCCATGTTGGCGGCGCAGGATGTGGCGATCCGCTGCAAGGAGTTGGGTATTACGGCTCTGCACGTCAAGATCCGGGCTACTGGCGGTACGTATAGAGCTGCACGGGCTCGTTGAATATCGCATGGGAACGAATGCTGACTGGTGATGTGTAGGCAACGGCACCAAGACCCCAGGCCCCGGCGCACAGTCTGCTCTCCGCGCTCTGGCTCGTTCCGGCATGAAGATTGGCCGCATCGAGGACGTGACGCCTACGCCATCCGACAGCACGAGGAGGAAGGGTGGTCGCCGTGGTCGTCGTCTGTGAGCGCTTCACTCGGGCGTGGACGCAGTACTTGTGGCTGTGGTGGAGATGATCATGTATTCGCTGAGGGTGACGCTTTCGCGGAGAACGGCAACTGCCTGGTCTCCTGTGTGCTTATGCTAGTCACATAACCAAAAGCAATGCCGATACACTTCACACGGCACCAGTCTTCGATGCCGATCCGTACTTCCTCTCGCTGACGCTACTCCAAACGCCTCGCTAATCGCACGTTGTCCTGCCCGTAACCATGCTCATGCCTTCACGTCACTCATGACCCGCGCAGCAAGCACGTAGATGAACACAGCCGCCAGCGCCATCTTGGCCCAATGCCTTGTCAGCCAGCCTTGTCCCGCATCTCTCGCTGCCTGGCCGCCTTCCACCACTGCTCCTAGGCCGGCGTTACTCCCGCCTGCCCGTTTTCTGAGCGCATTTGCCTCTGGCGAACAGCTGGGTTGCGGAGCAGGCACGAGGCACTTGCCAGTCTGCGGATCAATCTTGTGCTCCTCTATCCACTTCCAGTTCTCCTCATCCTCCTCCGGCCACTGCTCGTGAAACCTCTTGCCACCATCTCCGCCCTTGATCGCTCCAAAGCCTCTACTGTTGCTACTCTGCTCCTTCTGCGGGCCGCCAAGTGTACGGCTCGTCGTCCCACCGCCTGTGCTGTTCCACCACCTCGTACTAGCCGCGAGCGCCTTCCTCTGAGTATCCGACGCCGACACAGACCCGGTAGTCATCTCCTCGCTTGTCATGAAGCTCAGCACACCGAGCAGGATGGTGGTGACCTCCCACGCCGGATTGAAGCTCTTAGGGTGGAAATCCGAGATCGACAGGCACAGCCTTTCACTGCAGCGAAATCTACCGGACGGAGTGTGCATTCTGATCGCCGGCGGTGCAAAAGGGTAGTCTGGTGGAAAGACGAGCGAGCCCCAGTACTGGCCGTGGTGGTAAGGTGTGTCGGGCGGGCCGGTCAAGATGTAGTGCCACTCCAAGATGTTGGATTCAGAGGGGTGGGCCGTGATGTAGTCTGGTGGGTTTTGCGCGAGGTTGGCGAACTCGCGGGTCAGGCGCTTGTGTGCGGCTTTGGTCGCCATGGTGGTGGTAGTTGTATGCGAGCGATGTTGACGTGTCCTGTAGATGTAGTGTCGTTCCTGGGTTCGGTTGTGGTGCGCCGAGAGATGGGATAAGGTCAGAATCCAGGAACAGGCGGACTGTTGGATAGGCAAGCGAGAGACTGCTTATTGCGGGGGGGTTCGATGATACGTATGGAATATCAAGTGGAGTGTGTTTCAGTAAATGTAGCCAACGTCACTTCGCGGTCCCCCGAAAGGTAAGCGTGGCCAGGCATGAAGTCTTGGCATCGCCAACAACCAACTTGATCAAGGCAACGTCTCGTCTTCCTCGATCAAATACAACATCCAAAAGATATCTGTAATCTCTCCACGATCTTGTTCGCTCCAATCTAAGCGCGAATGGCGTAGTGACACGCGAAGAACGGGTTATTCCGCATACAACGCCTTCATCTGCTACACAGACGCCATGTCTCTGCCTTCGGAACTGGACTGTACATAGGCGTATCTCAACCAAAAACGCCGACGCTCCCATGCACTCAAGCATTAAGCCTCCTCCCCGCTTCCGTCACTATCTCCGCCGCTCGCTCAACCATCTTTTGTGCAGCCTCCCAATCTCCAACCCCAACGGCATCCCTCACAGCCGGGAAGTACCCCACATCATACCCGCTCCAGACCTGCGGCCCAAAGATGACATGCTTGAACTGCTCTCTCCCTGGGACACCCTCCGGATCCAGCAAATCAGTCTCGAAGTGTGCCAAGCGGTCATTGTACTGGAGGCGTTTGAGCGCAAACTGCGTCGTCTCAAGCCCACCAGAAGCGAGGACCTGCGTCGTCCATAGGTCTTCGAAACGTTGGAAGCGCTCAACGTTCGAGGCGAGGTCGTCTGCGGCATCTTTGAGGGGTTGCAAGGTGAGATTCGTTGCAGCATACATCTCATTGGCACCCGCACGCGGGAGACCGGCGAACTTGGCGTACATGCCTACGGCGTCGCGCTCGAGGGAGGTGATGTACTCGTGCACTTTCTCGGCATACACCTTGAGATCGTAAGGTAGTAGTGGCCGGTCAGCGATCTCGAGTATGAGCAGCGCCCAGACCTGTGCAAGCGTGCGGTGGTACTGCAAGCCCGGATCGCCATAAGTGGTCATCCACTCGAGCGTCTCGTAGCAGGAGTGATAAGGGTAGAAGTCCTGATCCGCACCGTCGGTAGCGCCAACGGCAGCGGCGAAGCCGAAGTCAATAGAGGACGTGCCAGCTATATCCTGGAAAGCGACATAGTCGCTGCCTGCGCCTAGGCCTTCGAGTTGAGAGCCATGTTGTTCCCAGAGTTGCTTCAGGGTCACATTACCACTCGGATCGCTCACGCGATTAAGGACATGCAGTAGAGCACGCTGCCAAACCGGACTGCCGGCAGCTTTGAACGTCGAGCCAAAGACTGCGACATCAACGTTCAGGTATGCTACGCCGTGGTTGCGAAGGTAGTCAACGTGTTCTTCCACATACTCAGTGCTCCCAACGAGGTTGTACTCCTCGGCATCCCAGCTCACGAACTCTATAGTTCTCAGCGGTCTCCAGCCAAGCCTGCGAAGCTCGCCAAAGATACGCACGACCTCCATTAGCACCGCGCTGCCGCTTCCGGGATCCACGGAGCCGAAACACCAAGCATCACGGTGATTGCCGACGATGATCTTCTTCTCTGGTTCCTCCATGCCCTCAATCATGCCGTGCAGGTTCCAGATTTGCTGGAGCGCGTTCTCCTCATTGTTGTTCTTCAGGTGGACCACGGGTACGTTGTTGTCACCAGGTGAGGTGGCATTACCGGTGTACCAGTCCTTGGAGAAGTCCTTCGGGCCATGAATCCAGGCGCGGGGTACCTTGGCTCCGTGGCCCTGGAGGGAGGACAGCAGGACCTTGGCATCTCGCCAGCTAAGCGGCAGAGACGGAATGTTAGGCAGGCCAGGATTGCCGTCTCTGCTTACTCGGTTTGCGTCGAGGGTGCTTGCGAACCCTGGCGTGAGTGGGTCGCCTACGACGTAGCTCATCATGCTCACGCCACCTCGCTGCAGCGCATCCTCCGGCGGCTGCCATACCGAGTCAGGTGAAACATCGGATGGGTCTGAGTAGATCAGCACGCCCACGCAGCCAGCTTCTTCGGCGGCTTTGATCTTGAGCGCGCGGTCCCCTTGCGTGCCGCCGTACTTCACCAATGCAATCGCGCCTTCCGTCACGATGCCCTGCTCGTGCAAATGGATGAAGTCTTCCCTACTGCCGCCATTGGCGTACACGAGATGGCCTTCCGCCTCGCCACTCCTGCTATGGCCGTGCCAGGCCAATGTCTGCTCCCGGTCAGGATAGACTTTATCCTCGTCCAGTTTCGCTGTCCATCGCTTGTCTTCAGGCGAGACAATACTGACACCGCGGTCTCCAGGATAGTTGAGGTACACATAGTACGGTAGCAGCGCTACCTGGTCCAGATTCTCTCCCTCTGACCACATCTCCTGCATCCACTTCGCCAGATATAGGTCTCCTTCCGTCCCGGCCACGTGATCAAACGAAGTGATATGCGCCAAGAAGCTTTCAATGTTCTCGGCGCCAACGTTCTCCTGGACGAAAGCGCGTACGGACTCTGGGTCGAAATGGACGCCGCCACTCATGCGTCTGCTTCCCGGAAATATGTCGAGTGCGAACAGTATGTACACAAAGGCGACAAGGGTGAAGAGGCCACATAGTCTGGCTGCTGTAGGTGCCGACATGCGGTACTGATCTGGAATATGTACTCGTTCGCTCATGCGAGTAAGCCATGTTGTGGTGGTAGGAGTCGCCGTGCTGTCTGACGATAGGGGTGTGTACAATGACCGAAAAGAAGGTATGCGTATTGAAGACAGCGTCGCTGAAAAGTTGGATAGGTGCTGCGACCACTTGCCGCGTAACCTCGCGCGGTGGTATAGCCGTGGACTCCGACGGGAAGTGTCCGGCGCTGATGGGTCTAGGTAGTCCAGCTCCTCGACCTGCCTCCGCTCCTCATCCTCTGCGTTTCCCTCCGGCAGCCGTAAGCCGTCCAGAGTGTCCTCGCTCGGCCGCGCCGACTGGGCTGTAGGCGGCCGGTATCTATCGTGTCCCTGACCGAGCAAGCCTTGCCTTTCCGCGTCGTCGCTTATCTCGCCTGCACCGCGCAGGTCCTGCGACGAGCCCGGCCGCGATGAAGTCGCTTCATCGTAGGAGGGGATGGGGATGTTGGCATAGCGCTTGTACTTGTCGTCGTCGTCCATGGCTGGGTAGTCGCCGCTTATCGTATGGCACCGTCTATGTTACAGGGTGTGTTTTGGTTGGCATGCCGTATCGGGACATCGTTCGCGATCACTGGCAGTACATACAGAGTACAGGAATCTTTCACTTGCGAATCGCTCTATGTCTCATGGAACACCTCGATGTCAGACGGCCATGCCGCACTGCACGCGCGCCGGAGCACTCGGCTCGGCTCACCTCCGCAGCCGACTCGTCCGTGCAGCTCACGTCCTTTTGCCACCACAACCTCCTTTCCCCTACCCCCCTTAAGAAAGCTGTGTATTCTCCAACAGGCGAAGTATCATCGCCATCTCGTCCGCAAGGCTACTCGCATGACACCTCCGCTTTATGCAGTACCAAAACAGCCTGGCGAATCGTCAAACCTACTGGCCTCTCTAGACCTGGTACATCGACGGGTTCGCATACATTGTCCCTCCTGCGCCCAGTATGGAGCAACAGTGAGATACTCACGAGAGCCGTCCAGCTACCAGAGGGAATACGCACACAGACACTCGGTGTTAGCTCCTGTAACACACACCATCAACTCGTGAGGCCCGAGGGAAGTGCAGAGCTACTACGGCTCTATCCACGCCGAGCGGCATACTCCTTACTCGGTGAATCTAGCATCCCAAAACTCCTCATCCAAGTGATTATAGGCATGGACACATGCGCACAGTGTTTTCATAGCTGACCAGCAGCCGATGCACCATCCACAGGACTGACCCCTGATCGGTATGCGCAGGTCCCGCCCATACGAGGTACTCTGCGCACGAAGTGAGGTATCCATCCATTCCGCCAGTACCGTCGTGAGCTACTCACTACCTGGGTTCCAAAAGAGCACGAAGCAAGAAGCACAGGACTGTCGAGCACACGGCCGCCAGGCCATGTTCGTCACCGTGAATCATCGCTGACGATTCGATGGAAAGCCAAGGACGCTCTGACTCCTTTGCTTTCCTTGCGTTCGGGCACGAGAACTCGCCTGCTTGGGTATGGCCGTGGCGTCTCGATTCAGTGGCCACAGGAACCCGGTGTACTTCGGCGGCGGCTTGCTGCGTCGCCGAATGGTTATCAATGGCTCCCAGGTGTTTCGGAATGAGCCGACGACAGGTAGGTCTGGCGGCTTGTGTGCGACGCTGTCACCGTCCCGCGCCGGCCAAAGACTGCCATTCCAGATCACCTGGGGTCGATGTCGATTGGGACTCGCGCCTGTTACGGTATTGTTCGAAGCACTTGCGTCACGTGCGTGGGAGGCGTCCTGTATCATGCCGCCTACGGCAAGAGGCTGTTGCAAACGGTACCGGTATGACTCGCATGTTGGAGACGCGCTTGTTGCAAAGCGCACGCTGGGACAGCTCGGCAACGCTGCTGTTGGCAAAGTGGCTGGCAACGCGGCTGGCAACACGGCTACCAGGACTGCTGGCTCAAGTGGAGCCAATGGCCAGCTTTGGCTGCCTGGTAGGTCCACCGCGATGGGACTGCTCAATACTTCGATCTCGACGCTACTACTCGATCAGCCGATATCGATCGTGCGGAATTTGTGTTGACGTACGATGTGCAGGGCTGCATATAAAACTTTCGAGAGAGCGCAATCTGCTCAATATATACTCCCATTTCCTCCACACTCTCGCCGAGCCTCAAGCGCGCAAGCACCTCTGTAGCTTCATGATCGGTGCCCTGCTGGAGCTTCTCCATAATGCCCATCACGCGATCGAATTCCCGGGCTTTGTCGTCAAGCTGCTGCCGGAGGCTCTGCATCTCGGCTATCCCCTCCGACGCCGTATACCCGGGGAGACGGTCATCATTGCACTGGGATGGCGCCACAGTCAGCCCCTGCACTTCAAGATAAGTATATAATGACGTCCGAACC
Source organism: Oleoguttula mirabilis (assembly GCA_035135055.1). Lineage (NCBI taxonomy): Eukaryota > Fungi > Ascomycota > Dothideomycetes > Mycosphaerellales > Teratosphaeriaceae > Oleoguttula > Oleoguttula mirabilis. The sequence continues at coordinate 20,754 of JAVFHQ010000044.1, read as the reverse complement.
TCAGTACGCACCAGACAGCCGTAAGTCAAGCAACCGCTGCCCACAACAGCGTCCGACGAATTTGCCTCATTGGTTTGGTCGGTCTCGCTGCTGCCGGATCGAGAGATTGATTCGGACACTGTAGCGGCAGGGCTACAAAGCTGCACGTCGTCCACCTGCGTAACATCGCTCAAGCACCTCCGTTTCTTGGTCCGACTCCGCGTGCCAGGAGCGTCGGGCATAATGGCCGTCAGATTGGGGTATCAGATCTGTTCCCTGGGGGAAGGGGGACGACGAGAGATCTGGTGGAAATCATCGCACTTTCGAGGTGCACGCTGGTGGCGACTCTTCATCGGACAGATTCTGCGCGACTGCCCCTGCACTCACCTGGAGCTAACTGTATGGCGGTAGCATTGTCAAGTACGCCTCAGTGGCGTGGACGGGAACCATCGATCATCATTCGATGCTCTACACTGTCGTCGATGGTGAGAAAGCTCAGACCGGAGGCGAGGGCCTTGATGCGTCGGCGCTGAGCCCGGCTCCGCGTTGTGGAGCTTCTTTGCCACCGGGACCGAGGACGAGGGCCGTCACAAGGCCAACCTGCCAACTTTGCCAAGGTCACCTAGTTTGTATGATGGATACGTCCACGACTATAATCATGCGCCACTTGATGATTCACTCGGTGTGGCAGTGTCTGCACGGCAAAAATACGCAGCGGTATATTTTGTGGTCGGTTCAGCCCGCACACCAGATGAACTACGAATCGGATTGCCACTCCAGAGGCTACAAGACTTCCACCCTCGGGCGCTTGTGTTGTGCGGCCACGCTTCTGGAGAGAGTTGCACGCTATGCCGGGCCGCTGGCATCGAACGTCAAAATTGCAATCTAACAAATGAGGAGGGCCTGAACGGCGAACGGGCGATCAAATCAGAGATGCGATCGTACGCTGCAAAAGACAATCCAGCATGAAACATGCATCCTTGGCCACTCGTCCGCCCTTGCGCCTGTCCTCCCGCGATGTCTCCGTCGAGCAGGCATCTGCCGAGACAAGCCCAGCCCATTTCGGTGATGCCCTCGAATTTCAGGCCAACGATCATATCCCTCGCTGCCAACATCTCCGCGGGAGTCTTGGCCGTCCCCTTCGCCGTCACTGTACACGCGCTCTTCATGAAGAGCGCTGCAACTCGCCATCTGCAGCGTCGACAACGAGCAAGCACCTCGTCTTGTAAGTTCGGAGCGATGCTCGGCGACGCGTTTGACGATCCCAGCGTGGAGTCAACTAGTCATTGGTTCCTTCCTGCCGTCTCCAGCTTGAGCTTTGTACGCGTTCGCGTCGTCCTTTTCAAGCTCCAGCGTTCAGAAATACGTGTCGAGGGGCTACTAGATGTACACCGCATACCCCCTGCGTTGTCCTTCTCGCCCCTGCTGAACAGTCATCTGCAGGTACCGCCAATAGCCTGGCTAGAACCACCACGAGTCCGGCCTGGTCCAGCTCTGGTCGTTCATGTCACGCCTTTCTGGCTACAATCTATAGAACCCATCGCGCGTATGCTGCTCCGGTAAGTATCGGTGCTTTTCGTGCTTCTTAAGTTCTAGCAGCAGCCGGCGCTTGCCGATCAGGCTCGCAGCCTCGCAGGGTTGTAGCCATCTCCGTCGAACATGCGCTGGAATTGAGCCCGTGCACTCGTCTCCATTCATGTTGGTACCTCGCTTTTACGGTAAACGATGGTGATGGCTGTGGTACAAGGGCCTGATCCGGCTTCTGTATGTTAAACCGCTGCAGCGAAACACCCTCCCCAGAATTATTCCTTCACGGAACTACGACAAAGGCCAGTAGCCACAGCTTGCGGCTGCAGGAGAGCTGGAGGAGTCCTCTACACGCAGTACCACGATCTCGCCCTCTCAATGTTTTTCCGCGAGCGGCCTCTCGACATTCCTCCTCCACCACTCCGACCAATCCACAACCTTCTTTTCCCGTCGAGCCTCTTCCGCAGCAAAGACGGCAGCATGCGAGCGTATCACATCGTCCAGGTCACACCCAAGGAAGCTCTGCTGCGCTTCCAGCACCGCCATCTTCCCACCCTTGACCGCAGCCACAGCCTTGACGAAACACTCCGTCAACCCGTCATCGCCGCCGCCGTGGTGGCTATTCTTCGGTACCTCAGGGTTATGTCTTGTTGTTTGATTGGTCGTGAAGTCGTGGATAGTGATGCTCTTGCTGTCATAGCTGATCTCGCCGCTCGTCCCGTAGACGCGGCCGCGGCGCTCACATTGCGACAGTGTCTGGGCGATCATGTGGAAGATCGCTGTCTTTGCTCCTCGCCCTGTCTCCGGCCGGTCATCCCATTCGAAGGTGACGACCTGATCGTCGCACACATCATTGTCGCTTTCCCACACACACCGGCCGAACCACGGTCGACTTTCAATGTCTTGCACCGGTGTGGTAGCGGCATCGTAGTCTTCGGCCAGAGTAGCGAAGAGCACCTCTTTGGCCTTTTCCAGACCTTGAGATACGAGAATACTCTCGACTTCCGGGTTGACGATATGGACTGGCCAACGAGCATTACCCTTTGCTAAGTGCCTGTCATGGTAGATACGTGGTGCACTGTACATGCAACTCTCCTTGATGGGACAACTCAGACAGTTCGTCGCATTACCCGCTTTCTTGGGCTTCATACTCCGACGGAATTGTTTGAGACTACCAGCACTACTCACGCTACTCGGCAGATGCGCCGGACTCTTCTGTTCACCACTGGCCGTAGCAGGTGAGCAAAGCATCCAGAGCAGGAAGTCTATGTCGTGGCAGCTCTTCGTGAGCAAGCTGGGTGCGCTGATGCTTTCCTTGCGCCATTGGCCGCGGACGTAGGAGTGGGAGAAGTGCCACCAGCCGACGGGCTCGGTGTGCTCGACGCTCAGGACGTCCCCGATCGCTGTCTGCTCAAGGAGCAGGTGGCGGAGGAGCATGTTGTGCGGGGAGTAGCGCAGTACGTGCCCGATGGCGAATATACGTTGCGGGTATGAGGTCAGCGTCTGCTGTATGCTCAAGCAGTCTGAGAGTGTGGTGGCGAGAGGCTTCTCGCACATAACGTGGAGGCCCAACGGCGCCAGTGCCGTAACGACCTCGCAGTGGAGTTCATCTCGGACGCAGACGAAGACCCCATCGACTTCGGCAGGACCGGGTTGAGAAGCAAGGTGCAGTTCACTTTGGATACTGCGTCGTTCGTGCTCGGCGGTGATGAACCCTCTCCAGTCGCCATACTCTTGGTCTGCAGTTCGTTCGGTATCGTGCCAGATGTACTTTTGGCCGAGCTGCTCGCGCTGGAAGGCTATAGGTTCCACAACGGCGGCTACGATGCCCAGACCTGAGCGAACAATGGCGGCTGCGTAGGCATTGCCCCGGGACCCTGCACCGATGATGAGGAAGCGTGGTTTAGATACGGTGACGTTGTGGCCATTGGTGTTCTCGCCGTCGTGGCGGGTAGCGCTGTCGATGGTGCCATTTGTATGTGTGCGGTCCACACTGTTAACGGTCGACGAGCCATCACCGACCAACGGCGTCATATTGAGAAGCACAACAACGATGTTCTTGCAGTCGCTATCTCATGTCTACGTGGTGAGTTGTGAGCTGGTTGTGAGTAGAGAGGTGCCTCTTCCTTCCTATTTGGGACAACTCGGCCCGGTCACCTCCGGCTTCCGAGGCATCGCCGCAGTTGGACCCTTGCCATCGCCTCCCAGAGGGTCGTTGACGGCATGCAGCAGCAATCTTCGTCTCTTCTCTTTGCCCGCCTCATGCCCTAAGCAGCGGATCCGTCACCCATACCGCATCCTCCCTTTCGCGACTGCATCTCAGCAAACATGGGCTGGTTCTGGGCAGATGGCCCTTCCTCAACCTCGCTGCAGCCAATCGCGCCTCATCCCATACCGAAGACATCGAATGCCGAGCCTCCGGTACGTTGCGCATCGCTGGTAGTGAAGCAGGCAATCGCTCACAGCATATAGCCAGGATGCCCGATGCACAAAGGCCCGAACGCCTCTCCTCCGCCTCCGCCACCCTCCGCCGAAAGCGCATGCCCCTACAACCCCCCCGATGCCGCTCCAGACAAGCCCACGCCTGCACCCGCACCCTCGTACATATCGAAGTTGAACCCCCTGAACTATATGCCCAGCGCTATCTCCAACACACGCGAGAATACCGAGCAAACGGTCAACCTCCCCCTAGACCGAGAAACCTCCACCATCCCGCGCGGTGACGGCTCCGGCACGTGGGAGTACCCTTCCCCTCAGCAAATGTACAACGCCTTGCTGCGCAAAGGCTACACCGACACCCCAGCCGAGCACGTGGAGTCCATGGTCGCCGTCCACAATTTCCTGAACGAAGGCGCGTGGGAGGAGATCAAGGAGTGGGAGCGCAGGTTCGGTGGCGGGCTGGGCCGAGGCTGGGATATGTGCAAGAAGGGTGAAGAAGCCGCTGCGAGACAGGCTGCGCTGGAAGCACTGAGAAGTCGACGACCAGGAGAGGATGAACCTGAGCCGAAGCTACTCCGCTTCATGGGCCGACCAAACGAACCAACACCCAAGGCGAGGATGCTAGGTTTCATGGCGTGGTTGTACCCGAGCCAGTTTCCTGACAACCCGCCATTTGACCGACACGACTGGTTCGTGCAGCGACAGGCGGGCAACGGGCAGCCGAAGGAGGTGCGATATGTGATCGACTACTACTCTGGCCCGCCTGAGCCGACTGGAGAGCCGGTCTTTTACCTGGATGTCCGGCCTGCGGTTGATGGTCCGACGGCGGCATGCGAGAGGATGATGAGGTGGGGTGGCGACGTGTGGTTCCGAGCCTCCGGAGGCAGCGTGAGGGAGGAGTTGGCGAAGCGGAGGAGTTAGGTGGCCGTGCTACGTGTAATACTTATGCTTTCTACGGCAGCGATGGTGTCCGGCGCACTCTGATGATGGGATCTTGTACACTCGACTCTACCTACGTTCGGCCTGCGGATTTGTACTCTTGCGAGACGGCGCATCCGCATCTGCATTATTACAGCTTCGGACTCCGAACCTTTCATGTACCCTTCCATATGCTATCGGCTTGCGCATAACAATCCAGATCTCAGTATTTGCTATACTACCGTCATCCAGCGCCATCTCCGATGGAAGGCAATGGCAGATTCAACAGCGAAAATTGCGCTCACTTTCGTATAACAATGCGGTCGTCCTGCCGGTATGCAGCTATCTGGCCCCACAGACCCGCTGCCGATGTCCGCTCTTCTCAGCTTGTCGCAAGGACAAGCCACCTCCGGCGACCCAAGCGGCCACATGTACGACACCTTTGCTGGATATCGCTTTCACGACCCATCCTACATTACAGAGTCGCTCCATCCCAACTACCGGCCCGGCGTGTTCGGCGGCCGCGCTGTCAAATCCGACCTGGACCTTGCATGGTTGGGTACGATATCGGATGTGTACGGCAGCACCGGTGAGACATACGTTTGCTAATCTCGTACACCCATACGCGTCTGCAGGCGATCCGGTACTCTCCCTCATCTACCGCGACCAGTGGTATCCCGAGACAGCGTCCCGCAAGCGCAACTGTGCCAAGGACGGCTGGTTCACCGCCAGAACGAGCAACGCGTACCTCGCTGGCGTTGTTGAGGACAGCGGCATCGACCAGCATTGCGTGCTGGATGGAAACCAAGATATGGATGATTTGTCTCGGCGGCAGCGGGCCAGCATGGTTGAGGCGCTGGTTGGAGGCGTGTGACTCGACAGTGGCAGGAGCTTTGGTATTGTGGAGGGCGTGATGAAGAGGATAGGGCTGGAGTGTCCGGCTGAGGATAGGGGCTGACGTGGAGAAGAGGGGTGGAAGTCCAGGACATGTATGTAAGGCTTGTCCTAGGCGCGCCCTCGTCCAGCGTTGACTTGGCGGAGGGCAAACAGTCCGCTCCTTACACATCCACAGCATGCAGTGAGGCGCTCAAGCCCATCTCCTTCATTCACCTTCCCGCTCAGTTTGTTGGTCTTTGACAGGTGCTTGTAGACATTCGCTTTGTGCTGGAGCCTGGAGGTCCTGCTATATTGAGCGGTGTGGACCGGGCAGAGTGCGCAATAGCCTGCTGGTTACACCACCACTGCTTGATTCTCTGTATGCCTCCGCGGACGCCCAAAGCTGTCTCACGCCAAACCGTGCCCAAGTCGGCCAGCTCAGCCAAAGCCAGCCCAGTTACGGCCAGCCCATCGAGCAATGTGTCACCAGACTGGACACCAACGGCACTCTACGAGAGCCTTCGCGATGAGCAGGACGAGCCGGAGAAGCTCAATTACATGATAGAGATCTGCCCAGCATTATTCGACACCGCCAAGAGTGCTGTTGTTGCGCGACCAACAGCAGCAAAGGAGGGAGCCTAAGTCGGAAGGGAAGAAGCTGCTCATTCTACCGACCAAGTCTATCGTTGTAAACCACGGTTGGGAATCGGATGACGAGGAGGATGAGGCCAAAGCCAAGCCCATCAGTGAGACCGCTGGGCAAGCACTCGGCGCGATTGCAGTGGACCTTGTCAAAGCTGAGTCGGGCATACATCAGACGCCAGCAGCATTTCACGCCGAGTTCTATCCGCATTCCCATACGAACAGCAAATGGTACAGGATCGCAGCCGTGCTCGTCTTCTTGAGGTTCGATGACGGCGAAGAGGACTACGAGCGCGGGATCGGTGCCGAGCAGAAGAAGAAGTGGAAGTGGATGACCGAGGAGGAAGTGCAAGCCACCCACCCTGCGAGCATCACGCAGGAGGCGGACAGGGACGCTGTGTTGCTGGGCTTTCAGGCGTTACGGAACGCTGAACCAGTGGCTTCCACTCAGCAACGTGAGGTTAGGAAGCAAGCTGATAGGGACGACGGGGAGGCACCTGGAGAGGCGGCGGAGAGGATGGACTGGGAGGCAGATCCCGACCCGGTGGAGCGTCAAGAAGAGCCGGAGCCAAGGCAGCGTCAACGTAGGGCCTCAGAGCCAGTGATGAGGCGGTAGTCATCTCTGTAATTCAGATGCGCATACACGACCGTTGTGCCTATTGAGAAGCTCAGCCTCGCTGAATAGCTTCGACGCCTGCGCCAATAGAGAGCATTCGCTCCTCGCCCAATGGCAACCCTAAGATCTCCAGCCCAACGGGTAACTCTGGGCCATTGGAGTCCTCATCCACGTCCTTTGTTTTGCCGATCGGAACAGATATCGCAGGAAACAAAAGTTGCGATGAGATTACTGTGTTAGTCGGGTAGTTCAAGCACGTCCACCGCATATCCAACAAGTCCTGCGTCTTGGGGGCCAGTAGCTGGCAGGTAGGATACACCATGGCATCGAGCTGATGCTCGGCGAAGATAGAAGCGACAACCCGCTGGAAGCTCGACTGCTCCGCCAACCGGCGTGCAAAGTGCGGGTCCTGCGTGAAGTCCTTGGGACCCTTCGCCAGGACATCGATGAGGTCGAGAGACTTGTGGTACACGCCATCTCTCTGCAAGTCTTCTACCCTGAGGTGCGAGAGTGCTTTCCGGGAGGCTAGGAAGGCGTTGATGTCGCTCTTGGAACGAGTGGCGTACACGGACGTGAAGGTCAGGTAGTGGTCCAGGTCGGGTATTTCAACATCGATAAGCTCTGCGCCAGCCTTTTGCAACTCTTCCAGAGCGGTCTCCAGTACGTTCCGAATGCCTTTGTGCGTGCCGAAGACGTCTTTGAGCACGCCCAGACGCTTGCCTTTCAACGATCGTTGCAGGGTGGCATCATAGAAGGGCGTCTTCGTCAAGACTGGGGGCGCCAGGACGTTGACCGAGGTGTATTTGTCCTCTGCGTCGAAGCCGACGATTGCGTCGAGGATTTTGGCCGCATCTTCAACGGAGGTCGTCATGGGCCCTGGTGTATCTTGGGTGATTACGAGAGCAGACATGCCGTCTCTGCTGATTCGGCCAGGGGTTACTCGAATCCCAACCAGGCCACAGAAGCTGGAGGGCAGTCGGATGGAGCCACCAGTATCACCACCTATTGCCGCGACGGCCATGCCAGCCGCCACCGCAGCACCGCTACCACTGGAAGATCCTCCAGGGTCACGACTAACGTCATAAGGGTTCTTCGTCGTTCCACTCAACGATGAGGTGGAGAACCAGCTCGCCGCCCAGTCCGGCATTGTGGACTTTCCGATAATGATGGCGCCAGCCTCCTTCAGCTTCCGGACCAGAGTCGCATCCCTCTCTGGCATGTAGTCCTTGCAAGCTTCGCTGCCAAACGCTGTTGCCATATCGACAGTCTCGATCTGGTCTTTTACAACAATCGGCACTCCATGGAGTGGTCCTCTTTTCGCGGGATCTAGTTCATCGAGCCTTTGCGCTTCATCTAGTGCTTTCTTGTTGGTCACTGTAATAGCATTCAACTTAGGGTTGAGTTCGTCAATGGCCTTCAAGTAGTGCTCAACAACGGCCTTGACGGTGGTCTTGCCGTCGTTGATCGCTGCTTGCACGTCGGCTATTGAGCGGAATGGCTGTTCGATCGATATCATCGCTGCGATGTGTTCGGGAAATCACCGTTGTGTATACGGCACGTTGATTACCACGGCAGTTGATGCACCTCAAACACTGCAGGAGATGATAAATCGGCGGCTCGAAGTCGAGATTGTTGGGCTTCGGGCAAGCTGCGGCGCAACGGCGTAGCAAGCTTCGGTCCCATAACTACTGAGCGCAGACTACAAGCTACACGATGGAAAAGGATAGCGGCGCCGCCTTGAGTTCAACATCCCGTTCGTGGTGAGGTTGTGATGATGGACTGTCGACTGGAGTGCGTCGATGTGACTACAAGCAGCACCACGAACTGTGTAGGGCAGGCTCGACATCCCTGTCCATGCGCCAAGCCTGTACGATCGCCTCAATGTTGTGCTCTCGTCACAAGTCATGCGCTTGACCTCTCGAGAGCCTGTATGCCTAGTACAGCTCTCTTGTACGTCTGCCACCATGACTACACCAAGCGCACTGCCAGCCGTCAGCCATCGTATAGTCCACCGCTAATGCGAACGTACCTCGGTGCTCGAGCAACCTTCATCGTGTTCCAGGCAGTACTCTGTCCCGCAGTTGTGACAGTACCGCGTGTAGACACTGCGGCAGTCATCGCACGTTCTGCCACAGCCCCAGCAATCTCGGTGGACGCCAGTGACCTGTCCCTAGCGTCAGCACCATATCCAGTCCTCGTGAGCTTGGTGAGTGTCGTGGCTGGCACCCAGCAAGGTTGCTGAGCATACTTTCACCACGGTAGTAAGAAAGCAGAATGGCATCAGCCCCACATGCCGTTACTCCCGGCACCACTCATCATCTCACTGACTAAACAATGCTCGACGCAAAGCTTTGAGTATACCTTTACGGATGGCCCTCTTCCTCCGACTTTGCCGTCCGCCGTGACTCCTTCCCACCCATTTTGCCTCAGTTCTTCACGCAGCTCCGTGTTCTGCATCTCCGTCCGCAGATGGATCCGGGATACCGGCTCCTCGTAGCAGTCCTCGCACCACCAGCGGTTGCAGCGCTCGCACCAACGACCCCGAAGACAATCTTCGCACCGGAGAATAAGCTTCGGGTAGTTGCCGTCCGCATCACGGATGTGTGGCAGCTGAGCAGCGCGCACTGTAGACGCGTGCGAAGGTGGAGGACCTAACAATGGTAGTGTGAAGTCCAGGCTCTGGCCGAAGATGGCGGGATCTTCTGGGCAGCCGTGACATGTCTCACAGCCGTCTGGTCCCAGAGCGATGGTAGCGATGGTAGGCTGAAGAAAGTTTTTGCTGTCCACCTTTGTGATGTCGTGGCGCGGCCCTCTGCAGAGGACCGCATCGAATGCAATCAAGCCTTTACAACATTGTATCGTGTCCGGCCAGTCTGATTGCGGCCGTTTGAGCGCCCGACCCGTGGCGTTATACCACTTCGTCTCCTCATCTGTCAAGCTCGCGGTAAGCGCTGCTGAGGACTTGTGGTTCCATTCGGCTCCAATCTGAGCGCCCTCCGACGCCATTACGCCTAAGGGCTGCGAACCTTCAAGCCGTTGCTGCTGGCCGATCACGAACCGCGCCGCATCTTTGTCTCCGAAGACGTACAGTGCCTTGAGCTTTGGCGTGCCCTCTGTTCTCGTGGGCCGTACAATGTATCGCAGGACTTGCTGTAGTTTCGATTGGTTGAGGTTCTTTGCTTCCCTAATACTGAGGACTTTGACGCTGTAGCAATCCTCTGCGACAATCTCTCTGACAAGATCGGCTGGCACCGAAAGTCCATCGAGGACCAGTGTCTGAACGTATTGGAGTATGCGCTTTTGATACAAACGGTCAAAGATACCTCTCAGCGGTCCAGCGTAGAAGTCGTCTTCCGACTCGTCCATGCGCTCTGCCCTCGACCAAATACCCCCCACGTCGACAGATGATGAATTAATCTTCGCCGCCGAAATGTTCGTAAGATTTAGATGCCGCCAGGCTTCTGACTGATCGTTGATAATCTCGCGTAGAGCCTTGCAACTGGCGGCAAGAACAAGGAGCCCGCGGACTGACACGTATGGGGCGGTTTGACGCAAAATCACGGAATTAGCCAGAAGGTCTATCAAGGATACCGGTAGACTCTCGGTTTCTGCCGCCATGATATGGGTGTTGGGTGTGGGAGGAAGTGGTCGTGTGCTTTGTGTTGACACGAAGTTCAGGGTTCAGCGAGTCGGAAACGCTCGTAGAAGCACGGGCCACCATATCGCGAAACACTGAGTGGCAAACCGTTTAGTAGCGAACTAAGGGTGTGCTGTACGTATGCGCACAGGTAATACAAGACCGACAGTAGGAAAGAGATCGGGTACCAAGTGACACCCCGCACGTGATTGGATTGATGTGCATGGCTTTGCCTCTTTCGTCTAATCATTGTACTCCTATTTTACAGCGTTGCTATTTGCGCCTAATCATACGGCTTTTGCCCAACGGCCATGCACCGGGTCAGATTCCATGCCGCACCCTGCCTACTCTCCCTCGTAGCACCACCCAGCAATTGCCTTAGGTACCGTACCTTAACAGCATCAGCCGTCCCCTTCATCTCCGCCTGGTCAATCAGCTCCTGGAACACGAGCATAGTCAGATCGTGCATGAACATCAGATGGCTCAAGGGCGACAGGCGCTTCTCCATGGCCACGTTCTGCATGGATTCCTGCAGAAAGTGCTCGTCCAGCCGTGGCGTCCAGCTCGGCTGCGGCGTGTGACGGCGCATGACAGCGAATTCGGCCTCGAGCTTGTCGATACACTCTTGCGGAGCCTCCGGATGCGTCTTGGTAAAGTGCCGGTTCACGACGTCCCACTCATCCCATTGAAGCCAGCCGCCGGGCTTCAGCATGCGGAGCAGATTTTGGAGTAATGGCGCTGGGTCGTTGCCTTTCACCACACAGACGAAGTGACGGATGTGGATGACATTGTACTGCTCCAGGAGATCGTCGGGCACTTCAGAAGCGAACACGTCTATTTGACGTAGATTGACATTCTTCGGCAGCCATGCTTTAGGTGGACACTGCCCGAAGCTGAGGTCAATCCCGTCCAGTTGCGTGGAGCGCGGGAGCTCGTTGGCCATGTCAAGCAGCCATATGCTGCAGCAGGGTCAGTGTTAGCGAGTTTGATCGCTGGCGTAGTGACAATTAGAGCGTACCCTGTGCCAGTACCGATGTCTGCCACCTTCAGCCTTTCCTTGTCCTCGATGGCATCTTCAATCCGTGGATGCAGATTGTAGCCGAACGAGGCAAGCCAGATATAGTGCGAAAGGTTCAGGCGAGCAGAAGCAGCAGCGTCCCTAGTCAGCACATAGTCGTCATTGAGGTCCACAGCCGATTCAAGCCGCTTCTCACGCACTGTGAGGCTTTCTTCGCTGATAGTGTCCATGGATGCTGTCGGAGGAAGAAAAGGAGGTGAGACGAGAGTAGATGAGAGAGGTAGGGTTGTGGTCGGCCGTTCACCTACTACCGTACTACTGCCCCGTCCTGCACCGCAGTGGGAGCCAGCGCCCCGGCTTTCACCCTCACCGCATACCTAGTACCTATGCCTTATACGCGCATATAAGTCCATCGATCACAGCAGTGCCAACGCAGCAGCCTATCGAGTGCAGGTGTCAGTCCACATCTACCCATGCCTCGCCCGCATTGGCGAATGAGCTAGGTTGTTAGTTCGTTGGGCATTGCTGGTGCGACGGTACCGTTGTCCTGAGTCGCTGCGTGCAGGCCATCGGACTGTGGTCTTGGGTATACACAGCATAGTCGCCCATTTCGCTTCCTGGCGGCTGGTGGACTTGACGTCGCTATGACGCATTCAAAGATGTGGATTGTCACACAAAGATGAGCGAGGCGGTCACCGTTTATCTCATGCACGTATATGCAGGTCCATGAAGAGGAAGAGGAGGAGACGGAAGAAAGGCACATGTGACATGCACTCAAGCCGGCGGCATCGGCAGGTCGGCGATTGCGGGCGGGCTTGGCTTTCACGTGCTTTCGTATCTGTATGACATATCCCCGATGGCAGCTTCTCGAAACGCGTTTGCCTCGTCAGGTACGTTTGCTGACTACGCCCGAGGTGTCGTTGACGTTGTTGTGAATGCTTACAATGGAAGCAGTCCTTCATCTCCACCTTATCTTCGCGCAACCTCCTCCCCTCCTACGCCCCCAACCATGACCGAGTCATCGCAGCTTTCGCTGAAATGGTCAGCGCAGCTCTCCGTGACGTCGACACGAAGCCAAGGTCTGCCGGGCGACAAGATCTTGTTACCGCCATCGGCTCTCGAAGCGCTCCTATCCGCATCCTCGAACCTCGCGGCAGAGACTGCGCGCCAAGATCTGCCGTCGTACGACCCATATAACTCCTCCACCTATTCGGCGTACAGACAAGCAGAGTCGCAGTATCAGGATCAGCGACAGCAGTTGCCCCACCCACTTACCTTCCGCTTAGTCAACCCAGAGAATGGGCGGGTTGTGTATGCCGGTATCCGTGAGTTTTCGGCAGAAGAGGGAGAGGCAGTACTCAGCCCGTTCCTGCAAGAGACGCTGGGCTTGAAGGTGCCAGAAGGGAGCAAAAAAGATCCCGTAGTGATAGATGAGACAGACGACCGGTTAGTCAACGGCGCGCATGGACCGACGATCACAGTGCACGTCAAACAGCTACCGAAGGGAACATTTGTCAAGCTACGGCCGCTGGAAGCGGGCTATGACGTCGAGGACTGGAAAGCGCTGCTAGAGCAACATCTGCGGCAGAACTATACCACTTTGACAAACGGCGAGGTACTTATCGTGCCTGGCGGGAGAGGCATGGGTGGCAAGAAGGAAGAGTTCAGGTTCTTGGTCGATGGCTTCAAGCCGGAGACCGACGGCATATGTATTGTGGACACGGATTTGGAAGTCGACATTGAGGCGCTGAATGAAGAGCAAGCGCGGGAGACTCTCAAGCGGATAGCCGCAAAGATGACACGGCTGCCTGGTACCGATCAGGGTAGCTCAGCAGGTGGAGACCTCGACATCTTCAAGGCGCAGCAAGGGCAAGTGCTTCCAGGGGAGTACGTGGACTATCAGCTGTCAGCTTGGGACAAGGGACAAACTCTTGAGTTGGAGCTAAGCGGCGAGGGCGATGAAGACGACGTGGATTTGCTCATCAGCCCACTATCAGCCACACAGCGTGCGAAGCCGCGGTTGGACGAGTGGAAGTTTGCAGACTTGGACGGCCGGCCCAAGAAGCGGATACGTTTAGCGCCGACGAATGTTGAACTGGAGGGTGCGGAGGCACTTTACGTGTCTGTGCATGCATTTGCACCGGTTGACGTGCAGACGAATGGAGACGCGCAAGGGCAGGACGCGCCAGTGCGACCCAGACACTTTACTCTCCGAGCGCGACATCCGAACCCGGACGAGGTAGTGGAAGACGGCTCTGCGCAAGACGCAGAAGCTCCACCGAACGAAGGCGACGTGCGCTGCAAGAACTGCGGCCAGTGGGTGCCACAACGCACGCTCATGCTCCATGAGAACTTCTGTTTGCGCAACAACATCTTGTGTCCCAAAGGCTGCGGTCAGGTGTTTCAAAAACGCTCACCGGCATTCGAACAGCATTGGCATTGCCCACACGACCCTGCATACGGCAATGGTGGGCTATCACGTCAAAAGCACAATGCACTCTACCATCCACGTGAGGTACTGAGATGCAGCGAGTGCGCCACGCAGGAGACATTTGCCTCTGTGCCCGCATTAGCACAACACCGGACCACGACATGTCCGGCAAAGCTGATACTCTGCCGTTTCTGCCATCTAGTCGTACCGCAAGAAGGCGACCCAGACGGGCCGAATGCCGAAGCTCTATTATCTGGCATGACACCTCATGAGCTTGCAGATGGCGCGAGGACAACCGAGTGCCATCTCTGCAACAAGATCGTGAGATTGCGGGACATGGAAACTCATTTGAAGAACCATGATCTGGACCGGCACTCACGACCGCCTCCCACCCCATGCCGCAATGTCAATTGCGGGCGCACACTGGATGTCTGCTCCAAGTCCGGGGACACGCGCGCAGGTTCGCGAATGGGTCAAGGGCCAGGCAACGACATCGGGCTCTGCAGCGTCTGCTATGGACCGCTGTACGTTAGCATGTACGACCCTGAAGGCAAAGCGCTGCGCCGCCGGATCGAGCGCCGGTACTTGCAACAGTTGGTTACTGGGTGTGGCAAAAGCTGGTGTAGGGACGAGTTCTGCAAGACTGGACGCAAGAGTCTTGGTGTGGGTGGTAACGTTACGACGAAGGATGCGCTGCCAATGATCAAGCCATTCCTTGATGGGTTGGCCAGAGGTCAAGCTACGACGCCGCTGCACTTCTGTGTTGATGAGAAGAGTCAGAAGCAGCGGATTCTCGCGGAAATGCTGGCTGCTGAGGATGGACCGTCTCTCAAAGGCGGCTATAGCCTCGAGTGGTGTATTGGCGCTTTGGAGGCGGAAAAGGGAGACCTTGATGGGGCAAGGCAGTGGCTGAAGAATTGGGCTCCGACAAGAGGAAATGGGAGTAAGCGATGAGGTATCACCCTCTTCAGGTCCATGCATAGAACGGCCGATGAACAAATGACCCATGTCCAGCCATCATGTACCATCACAGGAGTTCAGTAATCCTTCTCGCAGGCCCATTCTGTGTAGGGCCTGGTCAAGCAACCCTCTGCGCGGCGCAACGAGTAAATCTATTACGAGCTGGACGGCCATATATCGATGGCCGACCGGTATCTCTCGCTGCTCGCATGACCGTCGCTGCACTGCTACCTCGGCTGACGTCGTCACTCCGTTTGCCCAGTTGCCAGAGGGTGTCGCCTTCAACGGTTCCATCTTGCGCCCACTGGGTATCGAAGCCTCGAGCGGTGCGCACCCGCCTTGCTACGCGTCCAGCTGAGGTTGAAGGGAACTGTAGGGAGCTGTGTCAGTCTGTGACCATGCCGGCAAGCTGATGTGCGTCACTTACGGCAGAGTATGCAGCCGTGAAGCCCAGGAGGAAGATGCTGAAGAGCCTCATGCCGTGTATCGATGGCAGGGAGCTTAGGAGGTAGATGATGGCGGCAGTAGAGGCTAATCTGCTGGCGGCCTCGCTGCCGCAATGCCTTGACACTGTATCTATACGGCACGTATAGTTTTGTCCAGGCACAGAGGATCATACAACTACGGGCATAGACAAACGTCGCGATGTTTGGGGTCATCACACACACAGCACACTGTGTGACGGTGTGCCATACCGCAATGTGCAATGTGCAATGTTGCACTTGCCCTGGGCACACCACGCGGAGAGTGCTGGATCGCAGGGACGCAAGAATGGAGAGAACATCATGTAGGTACAGTGCCGTCTGGACTCTGGGTGCGATGTACTATAGCGGCGTCAAGCGCGAGAACATACGCCACATTAGAATCGAGACCTCACGTCTATCACGTGCCCAGAGGCACTTAGCCAAACGTTGGAAACGGCAGCTCCAGCTTACCGTTGGCCGGTGATATACACGGGTCAATAGATCGGACGTCGGCAGTCGGCAGCTCGCAATAGCAGTAGGTAGGCGGTTGCACTAATAGAAACTAGTTCTTATAATGTTAAAACTAAGCTTAGCATATCTCTATATATACTTGTACTTAGGTTTATAAGCAAGATACTAACCTATATATATATAGAGCTACTTATTAAGTTATATTAGTTCAGGAGGACAGTAGGAGTAACAGCCTAAGTCTTTAGGCTACTAAGACTTAGTTATCTTAGAAGAGACAAGATAAAATCTCTATCTCTTCTATATATAGCCTAACTTAATTAACACCGTATAATAGTACGATTAGTTCCTTTAGTTCTATTCCTAAGTAAGATACTTCCGTATCTAACCTACCTATAGGATATACCTTTTAATAGGTTATAAGCCTAGGTTAGCTAAGTGTTTCTTACTTATAGAGAAGAAACTACTAAAGGATACCTATCTCTATTAAAGCTAAGGGTATTAAGAAGAAGGGAAGGAGAAGGTATTTACTCTATTTGTATTACCTAAGGAAGCTATAAGGTATAGTAGGCAACTTAGCTAAAGAAGAACACTATAGCCTATAGTAATAGACTCTATAGTATAAAGCCTTCTAAACAGACCTAGAAGTAACTAAGCCCTCTTACGCTAAGGTAACCTAAGCCTACTAAAGATTAGTAGTACCCGGATCTATTAATAAACCTTTTATTTTATTAGTATTACATTTAGATCTAACCTCTTTATAATAACTATTTAAAGTAAGAGCTTTATCTACTTATTTAAGAAAACTGTAAGACCTACGTAATAGGGTAGATAGTGTGCGGCTATAGCGACAGTGGGTATTATATAGTAATAAGACTAATCGAATCGCTAAAGAGCCGGAACTATCTTTAGGAGAGGGACCGAGAGGTTATAAGGGATCTCGTAGGCTAGTATAACCTAAGTAGAGCTAGAGGAAGGTTCTTAAGGCCGGCGTCGGTCCAAGCGGGCTAGCGTAGGCTACCTAGGCCTAGCGTAGGCCGGATTGGGTTCCTAGCTATTAGTCGGCTATAAGGCGGTTCTAATACTACCCCCCTCCTACGACTTTAGACTTAAATGTTGCAAATTAGGTAGGTCTAAAATTTTGTTATATATAATTTCTCTAGAATCTTCCAATTGATACCTAAGGTACCTATTAGGCCGCAGTGCTAATAAAGCGCACTAGCTCGGAGCTAGTAAGCAGCAGTTAATACTTAGTTTTGCTACCTAAACTTTTTCTAAACCTTTAGACCTCTATTAACTTTAGTAAGTTGACCTCCTATAGGATCTAGTATAGAGCGAGCCGGTTAGAGCTAGATTGGGCTAGAATAAGGCTAACTATAGTATAAAGCCCCTAGCTACAACATTTCTACGCCTTCCTAGCGGCTATTAGTCCTACTTAGGCTACTTAGTACTAGCTAGTACTACTTCGGCCCACTTAGCGCTATTCCGCTATATCTAGTAGTAGGCTACTTGTAAAGTACTACAAGTCGGTTAAGGATAGCTCGTTTAACGGCAATCCGTATACTAACTATATACGCCTAGTCTCGAGCAAGGACGAGCTAGCTAGTATATACAAGCAGGCGCTAGACCCGCCCCTAGTAGCTAATATCTAGCCGAAGTGCGCTACCTACTACGAGCTCGGGCACGACTACTTCTAAGTAGGCCTTCCTAGCCCTAAGTAGCGCAGACTAGCGCTAACTAGTCCTATAGGTCCTAGAGGAGTTCAAGCAGTTCGTCCTTAACGCTAACGCTCTCTACGTAACTACCCTTACGGCCGCAAGCACCGAGGAGGATATTCAGTTAGCTATTAACGGCTATATAGACACCGAAGACCGTATTAAGCTATAAGTAGGCCTACTTTGCGCTAGTATAGGCTATGCTAACCTCTACTACGCTATAGGGCTAAGGGCAACGACTTCTATAGGCCTAAAGGCCTCTATCTACATCGTAGTAAGGCGTCCTAGAAGCATACTAGACCTAGGGTAGAGAAGAGGTAGTATTAGAAGAATTCGGAGGGCTCGAAGAAGCGTAAGATAGACCTAGACGACGATAATATAAGCTAGTATAGCCTACTTTAGACTACCTTATACTAATATAGGCAGGTCTCGGCTACTCTACGTACTTCGCGCCTTATCGCGGGCTCCGACACGCTAGGTTAGACTATAGCGTAGTAGGACGCAGTCAAGTTACGCCTATCTAAGTACGCCCTACGCTCCTAGAAGGCTAACAAGGCCCTTAAGAAGAACCCTAGCACTAAGCTAGCTAAGTACCTTATCGAGAAGGCCCTATATATTAACCCTTCGGTCTAGGACCTAGAGAGCGAGCCTCTAGCAGCCTAGTTACGTAAGGATAGGGACGATTAGAGCTAGTTAGGGCTACTTTAGGCTAGAGATAGATTAGGGTAGTACTTTAAGGGCTAATATAGAGTTAATAGGTATTGCCTAGTAAGTAGTGTCCCCTTCTAGGCCTATATAGTGTAGTTACGAGTTAGCTAGCCCGGTCTAGGCTAGTCCGACCTCCTTGGAGTAACCTTAGGGTAGACGTATAGCGGTCCTAATACTCCTACTAGTATACTGTCCCTAGCCTTTTAAGTAATTAATATAGTTTGTAAAGGTATAAACTACTTACGCCTTCCGTCTCTAGCAGTAGGTAGGCCTAGTTTACGCCGGTATACCTGTATTGTAGTATTACTTAGGTATAGAGTAGGCTCCTACGAGTCCTCCTCCGACTTATAGCCCTTCTAGGCTACTAGGTAGACCTAATTCCCTAGGTCGTCGACCTTCTAGCCCTTAACCTCCCGGACTACGTATTTGTCCTCTCCGGTAGCCTTAAACCGCTACGCCTTATCCTGCTCGCGCTACGTTATAGCCGCGTCGGTAAACTTCTCTAGTAGGGAGACGTAGAATATAGGGTAAATACCTATATCCTTAGGTAGGTCGAGCTTATAGGCGTACGCGCTAACTACCTTAGCTACTATAAACGGCCCGAGGTACTTATAGTTAAGCTTCTTGCTCGCCCGGAGGGTCTTAACGTACTTAGCCGATAGGTAAACGCGCTCTCCGATAGCGAACTGTATATCCCTATACTTCTTGTCGTACTACTTCGCCTAATCGGTAGCAGCCTTCTCTAGCTAGCTCCGTATTGTCTTCTATAGTAATAGTATACGCCTAGCGTAGTCTATACCGCGCTCGTTAGCGCTAGACTACGCCTCGGTAGGCTAGGAGAGCCTCTATAGGTCGCGTACCTAGTTTAGCTAGAATAGCGTACAGCCTATAGTAGCGTTCTTGCTATCGTTATATACGAACTTAGCTATACTAAGGAGCCTCGTCCAATCGTCCTACTCGTAGTTAGTATATATACGTAGATACTACTCTAGAGTCTAGTTCTACTACTCGGTTTAACTATCTATCTATAGGTAGTAGGCCGTGCTAAGCTTGTAGCGGACACCGAGGTAGTAACAGAGCGTACTCTAGAACTTCGAGGTAAGGATAGGCCCTCGGTCTAACACTATGGACTATAGCACGCTATAAAGACGTATAACCTCCTATAGGAATAGGTCGGCAAGCTGTTCCGTAGTAATATCCTTACGATAGGGGACGTAGTAGGCTATCTTAGTATATCTGTCTACTATAACGAGGATAGAGTCGTACACGTAGCCTAGCAAGGTACTTAGAGGGAGGTTAGTAATAAAGTCTAGGGACAAATCCTCCTATAGGCCCTTAGCTACCTCTAGAGGCTAGAGCAGACTGTAGGGTACGTAGCGCTATAGCTTGGCCCTACCGTAGGCCTAGTAGCTATCGACGTAGTCTTTAACGTACCGCTATATCTAAGGCTAGTACCAAGCGCGCTACGCTAGCTCTAGTATATGTTTAAAGCTAAAATAGCCCGCTAGAGGGTTATTATAGTACTATATAAGGACCTCTAACTAGAGCGGCTCCTTAGGGACGTAGACCTTGCCGTAGTGCCTAAGCACTTGCCTGTCGTCTAACTAATCTTTAGTCCACTCCCGCTCCTCGCCCGCGCTAATAGCTTCGCTAACTCGCTTAGCTATCCTATCGGTCCAAAGCGCCTTAGAGATATCGTTACTAAGCGTAGCCGGACGTAGGTCGTCTATATCTACGGCGCTAGACTCGTACGTAATGGGTTTAGTCGCCGCCTACTACTATATAGTCGCGCTAACCCTATATACCTCCGGGCTAGGCCTATCTAGGTCCAATACCGCCTAGAGGAAGCGTAGTACTAGCTCCGCCTCCGACTCGGTAGTCTACCGGCCTAAGTAGCCGGGCTCGGCGTAGTCTAGCCTACGACTAAGGGCGTCCGCAGCGTCGTTCTATGTACCCGGCTAGTATACTACGCGGAAATCCATATAGGCTAGCCACTCGGCCTAGCGTACGTATCGGCGGGATAGCGTCTTAGTAGTTATAAACCACTAGAGGTTATTATAGTCCGTTAGGAGCTCTACCTAGTGTTGCGTACCCTCTAAGTAGTAACGGAAGTGCTTAAAGGTCTCTACTACGGCGAGCAACTCGCTATCGTAGGTATTATAGTTCCGTTCTACTATAATTATCTTCCGCGAGAAGAAGGCAATAGGGACCTACTATAGTTTAGCCTCGAATTCAAACTACTAGCTTACAATGCCCGATAGAGCGTACCCCGAGGCGTTAGTCTCTACGCGTATAGCTCTAGCTAGGTCGAAGTAGCGTAGGATAGGCGCTATAGTAAAGGATAGCTATAGTTCGT